>DWKC01000432.1:0-12896 GCA_018249195.1 Racta chiria
GTGAGTACATCATATGTATTAATGTCATGTAATATTATATTATAATAAATCTGTAACTGATCGCTTTCTGTGATACAAGGTATATGCATGAAACTTATAAGAGGGAGGGGGGGGGGATTGTAGCGAGGAATCGAACCCAAAACAACCATTTTTAGATTTTTTGTCGGATTGTTTGGTTATTTATCTATTTGTCTGTTTACCTGTTTGTCTGTTTGTCTGTGCCTTTGTTCGCGCTAATCTCTCAAACGGCTGATCAGATTTGAATGCGGCTAAGCTTGGATTCACACTATGGGTTAAAATCTGTGTACAAATAAAAAATATGACAATTTAAAGAATACCTTCTATACAAATTTCGCGCGAACGGAGTCGCAGGCACACCTACTATAACAATAAAATAACGAGTGATTTAAAATTAAACAGATAATAAATATGAAAATGAGCGTTTTAATGTGTCCGGCCTTGCTTAATAATAACAATTAATATTAGCATGTTCGTACATGAGTTTACAAAGAAAATAGAATAAGTTTACAAAATAGAATTAGGTGTAAGTATTGTTGTATATTATTGTGACTTATATTAATTGCTCTTTTTTCTTTTACAGTGTTGTGGGTGCGAAAGCTGGGCGGGAAGCAATTGGCGGTTATCGACGGATACACGTTCTCCCAGGAGCAGAGCGGCACGAAAACTAAATATTGGCGGTGTACCAGAGGTGGTGCGTGTAGAGCTAGGTTTGTCACCGACCCGAATTTGGTCTACATCAGAGGAAGATTAGAACACAATCATTCTCAACCTAGCTTTCTCATAAAAGAAGGTATTTATTATAAACTTTAAATACCGACTTATATTATTTAAATACTTATTAAGTACTCTGTAGTTCTTTGATAGTTTTCTCGTAGTATGTTTTAATCAAAATGTAGTATCGTAATAATTGTAAGGTAATTAATAAGATTTAGTAAACATTGAATTTTATTTATTTTAAGTTTGACTATAATCTATAGTAATAAAATAAAGACGGAAAATCGTGTTAGTTACACCAATTACAACTCAAGAATGGCTGGACCGATTTCCATGGTTATTTGGAATATCTATTAGAGAATTTGAAAATAATAAAGAACTTGTAAAATAACACGATTTTCTAGTTTATTAGGTTAAGATAGTTCTTAATAATCGAACATAATATTTTTAATTCTAATAAAGTAGAAAGGTAGAGGCGTAGTAGAGACGTAGTAGCAAGTACGTCGTACTTGCTTGAAAAGTTGTATCGAAAAGTGTACTATAAAAATTATCTAGATCATATTTTATTCAGTTCAGAAAGGTTGATGCCAACTGAACAATAACTTTTAATCTGTATCTGTTAATCCAGCAATACTCTGTGGACGTTAGTTGTAATGTAGCATTAGACTGGCAACACTTTATCACACCATTTTTTGTACTTAATGTCATTTGAAATAAATCATATTTCCACAACCAGTATTTTCTATTAAAATCAACTTCTCTCAACCTCGCAACAGAACCAACCATCCATTACCAGATCAACAGACCATTTAATCACTCAAAGGTAAAGTACGCGGCACGAGTCTTGAGATAAACAAATGATTTGATTTGAGTTTGAGATAAATAAATATAGGTGTAATGCAAAGTTTCAGAAACTGTACAGCAATTTCACGACAGACACGTACCCAATAGACAACCAACATCAACCGATGAAGCAATCGTGTGAAGCGACGACAGGAGTGACGGGAATCCGACCAATGAAGGCTGCGCGACTCGTCCAATACAATTTTCTTTGCTACTGGGACATCCTTCTAATATAAAACTAAATGAAACAATTAAATTCTTCTAAATCTAAATTAAATACTAAAATCTAATTAAGCTAGATCTAATATCCAATAGTAATAAAAAAATCATATGTTGAGTTTCTAAGCGTATGAACTTACAGGTAAAAGTAAAAATTGAAAAGTGTAATCTGGACTAATTCCTGTATAATTTCTATAAAATTGTAAACATATTAAGGTGTTTATTTTATTACTTACACAGTTTCGTGGGCAAGAAAAACAGACGGGAAACTAATAGCATTCATCGATGGCTACACGTATTCCCGGGAGCAGAGTGCTAAACGAAACTACGAACGAACTAAATACTGGCGTTGTACCAGAGGGGCGCCTTGCAAGGCCCGGTTCATCACCGATGTGAATCAAATGTACCTAAGAGGGAACCTCGAACATTATCATTCAAAACCTTCGTATATCATCAAAGAAGGTATTTTTTACAAACTTTAATAACTGCAATAATAAGAGAGCATATTTTTGTGTTCTTGATAAAAATAAAAGAGAGAAAAGAAAAAAAAAATATCAAAAATAAAATATGATTAAAAGTTAGATATTTTTTATTTTTAAGACTAAATATAGAGATTTATAATTTACTTTCTTGTGCATTTGTGATCCGGTTAAAAAAACGCAGTTTAAGAATTTTAATAATTTTTAGGTTAAGTTTTAACATTTTATTTCATTATAGTTTGGTGGGTAAAGAAGACAAGTGGGAAGCCGTTGGCAATTATTAATGGCTATACCTTTTCTCTGGATCGAAATAAGTACTGGCGCTGTACTAAAGGTGTCCCCTGCAGGGCTCGATTTATCACCGACATGCATCTAGTGTACCTCAGAGGAAACCTGCAGCACCATCACGCGAAACCTTCATATATCATCAAAGAAGGAATTTACATTAAAGTTTAATAAGATTAGAGTATTCTGTGATAAAATGTAAAGTTAAGAAAAAAGCAAATCAAAGCAATGGTAATAAATAAAAATATGTAATTGGATTTCTTTTTTATTTAAGTTTTAAGAAAATAGAAGAATCCAATGAAAGAATGAAATTGAAATAGACGTGTGCATTTATTGTTAGAATAAGTAATTTAAAAAAAAAAATACTGTACCTACCTCACCCTTAATATTAACAGCTCACTTCACGCATGTGTGCACACACACACACACATACACCTCACTCACACGTAAACACATGAATGTAGGCAGTAACAATAAAATTGTAATTTAAAAAGAGTTTAACCTAAATGTTTCTTGGCACATAAGTTTATTTTGTATAGTCTATCATTATTATTTCTCTGTTTACAGTTCAATGGGTAAAAAATGAGAAAGGAAAGCAATTGGCAATAATAAACGGTTATACTTACTATTGTGCTGTCGCAAGACGCAACAATCTCCTAGCCTGGCGGTGCACCAGAGGGCGCCCCTGTAAAGCTCGATTTACTACTATTGAGGATACCTTTCTGCCTAAAGACCTGCATCATGAACATCCGCCACCCAAGTTCTTTGTACAAAATGGTATTTACGTTAAAATTTAACACGAAAACAACAAAATGACTTGTAAAATAATAAATATTGATGTATTTTTTTCATTTTTCGTTTTACTAATTTAAAGGTACTTGGTTTCTGGGTAACACGTTCAATGCTATACGAGGCTAAAGTAAACTCGAACTTTCAGTCCGGGCGACAAAAACGCTATTTATTTAGTGCAGCGAAGGTATGTTCGCAGTCTATTGTTACTAAAATAGAGAGAGATAAGTATATAGATTCCTTTAATTCAATGGAACATTAATCTGCAAATCTAAATGCATTCGGGGCTATTTTCACCTTGGTCAAATAACCCCGAACTTCGTGCCGCCTCGACATTAGTGGCGGGCTATGTCAGCTAACGATAATGCGTGTTGTAATCGCCCGTGCGTACATTGATTACTAATAAAAAACGTTTCGTTATCTTAAAAGGAGATAAAGAAAATTTAATTTACTTGTGAGAATGGAACCTTCGACTTCAAAAACATGCCATAAACTAGTAAGTACTAATTTTATTGTTAGTAGGTTATCAATTCAACTTGTATGTGTGCGAATACATTTCCTACATAACCTTGCTTCTTATTTAGTACTGCGCGGATGTTGTGGATAATGTAAAACAATGAACATATCATAAGTATGGGCATTGAAAATATCATAAATAAGGGCATTGAAAATATCATAAGTATGGGCATTGAAAATATCATAAGTATGCTGGCAATCGACAGGTTTACGTTCCTTTTAAAGTCCGCGGCATCAGCGTCGCTGTGGCTAAAATGAATTCGGATTTAGAGGACTTATCCATATGGTCTAAAAAGTTTTGTTAAGTTTTGAATTCCAATAAACCAAAATATGTAACTTCGGGTACACTCTCGCAGAGAGGAAAGATTGTGAAGAGATTGAAATTTCGTCTATAGGTTGGAAGATTACCGTATCCGCGATTAACATATTACCACTTTAAGGATAAATCTATGTGAAAGTCTTGGTCTCTCTGAATTAAATTACACCGTCAATCTTTTAGCGCCACGTCTTCATTGCGAACAAAAAATATAATGTAACGAGTTCTGAATGGTTTCGCTCGTTATTGTTTTAAAATTTCTCATTAGCGCAGACATAATAGACACACTAGACATACTAGTACAAAAGCTTTGTAACGTTGCAACTGATTTTTGAGCTACTCAAAAGCAAATAAGTAATGAATGCATCGGCAATAAGAAATCTTATTTATCCATCTCTCTGTCAGTAGTTTAACTGCAGACAGAGTCACTTCCGCACTCATAATATTAGGTGTTGTGTAAGTTGTTATAGAAATTACCTATAGAACTCTAGAATCTAGGAAAGTTTGCTATAATCATTAATATTTACATTTAGTTACTTTTCAGGTATGGTTGCACAAGTAAATTTAACGATACAAGTTGAGCACCTTTTTCAAAAGGCTCAAAAAAAGAAAAAGTGCAGAGGGTGTTACGAAAAACTAAGAGTTACGTACAATAGTAGGGAAGCTGACAAACGTGTAAAAAAAACATCAACTGAGTGTGTTGGCTGTGCGCGACCAATGTGCTTAAGTTGCTATAACGAAAAGCATATTAAGTTGTTGAAAAATTAAGCAGCTTAAAATTTTCGTGTTCCATAATCCGCGCCCAGAGACTTAAGCTAAAATGTTCAACATTACTGTGGTCACACTGAAAGTTTTTAGAATCCAATAATAAAAGTAAGCGGTGAAAGAGTGACATCAACAGTGCATCAACAGAATCAGCCAAGTTTAGGCATTTTTATGAGTCAAGTTCAAAAAGTCTTAAATGAACACTTAGGTGTCATAAATTTTGATAGTAGATGTATACCTCATAATTTCATGAGGGCTCAAATATGAAGTTAGTTACTCAAATGCTGTATATAACATGTTACGAACCTGAAACTATAAGACAATCTGTTCAATGGATGTTCCCATCGAATGATTTGCTGACAAAAAGTAGAAAAGGGCAAAAGTCAAGGGTAAATCATTGCCTTATTAAAATGTTCGACAATTGACAGCAGCGGCCAAGAGCCTATCTGGCCTACTTAGAAGACCCTGATCGTCCTCCTTGACGACAATACGTCAGACGGACTATTCAGTAGTTGTCTATAGCGGGTGTGTATTGCAGGGTATGGTAGGGAGTCATCCTCCTTGCAGTCTCGACCTGTCACCCACCTTGTGACTATTATTTATTTGCAAAAATAAATGGTGAACTCAGAGGAATTCCTTTTATAAACCCTGAACAAGGTGTGTGTGGCTGCGTTTAACAAGGGCGTGGAATAGATCCCTAAGAAAGAGTGGGCCCACTTCTTTACTAAATAGATCCAATGCATGCAACTGTGCTTAGAAAGTAATAGGGTACTACATTAATTAATAGGTTTCTCATTTGTTTATCTCTTAATTTGTGCACACTTAAAAAACGTTTAATGAAAAGTTATGAATGAAAAATTGAAACATTTCTTCATCCATTCGTTCTAAAAACTTTCAGTGCGACCCACGCATTTTCTGTTTATAATTATAATAATATTTATTGTGTTGTTTAATAAATTTCATTTTTCAGTTTATATATATTTCATTTCCCATCGTTACCTTAAGACGTTATGTTGTGTAAAATCATTGTGTTACGAGGTTTAACCAGCCTCGTACCTAATTTTGATTATAATTTCTAAAATAATAGTCAGATTCCCAAACTGTGCTAGTAGTATTCCGTTTATTACCTAACAGAATTTTGGAGATCAAACCGCTTATATTAATTTAATTGGAAAAAACCCCGTATTGCGATTAGGAGAATGTTTGAATACATCTTTGCCGAAACAAACGTGGTAATCAACAAACAGTTTTTGTTCTAGCCGTTTCTGATTTTTATGTTGCCAGGTTTTGGGTTCTCGTGTTGCGGTGTCGTGGACTTATTTTGGTTGGTATAAAAAACACCATTCCATTAGCAATATGCAGCTTTTTCATTTTTTAAGTACTGTAATTATTTTTAGTGACTTGGGCAACTAATAAGGCTGGTAAGCAGATTGGCGTGATCAATGGCTACTCATTCTACTGTGACAGCAGGTCTCGAAGTACTCTCAGCTGGAGGTGCACTAAGGGTGTGCCCTGTAGGGGCCGTTTTGTCACCACATCAAATCTTCAAGTGTTAAGGGTTAACTTGGAACATACACATCAACCGCCTCACTTTTTTATACGCAATGGGATGTACGTGAGGCTGTAGGATATGAATAAACAAAAATAAAGTATTTGTTGTGTAATTGTGTTTCTTTAATAAAAGATAATGAAAATATATAATATAAAGGTATAATCTCCAACGGGTTGAATTCGTTTTATGTATTACATAATTATTTAGGCTAAAAATCTCTGAAATTCGGCTACACTTCAAAAATAACAACATCAAAATTATATCAAGCAAATAAATATCTAATAAATAATCTCACACACGGCTATCTGCCCCCAAACTAAGCCGGCCTTCTCGGCCTTTTGGCTAAGATCAAAGTGTAGTAACTAAGCGTCAGCTTACACTATGGCGATCAGACAGTTGATAAACACATACATATATAGATACTTATTTTAATACATACATATATAGATACTTTTACAGCCAAACACAGAACAAACATTCCTGCTGATGACAGAAAAGTATGTCCTGGGCAAATATCGCACGATCTCAGCAGTTAGGTTTACTAACTAAAATAATAAAAGTAAAAATTTATAATTTATTTAATACTATTTTTTTTTCAGTACTTTGGGTGAAAAGTCGTTTCAATAAACAAATTGGGATCATAGACGATTATGCGTATTATTGTGCAGCTGTTACAACGAATACTGTGGCATGGCGCTGCTTGAAGAGGCAGTGCAAAGCTCGCTTCACCACCACCAAGGATCTGCAGATATTCCGCCACCAGTTGATACATGACCACGTGCCTCGTCCTTTTGTCATCAGAAATGGAATTTACCATATTATGTAACTGTAGAGTCTTTACCTCGTCAACGATTCGAAGAGAATTTTTACCAACAATCAGTGCCTAGCAATCGATGTCAGGCATATAATGATTGTTGATTGTTAACGATTGTGGGCGAGGTACAGGATTAAAATTGCCGTATAAACCTATCTCAGTCTAAACTTGCAAACTGTGATCTTGCGATGACTAGGGAGATAGATTTTATACTAAATATATGGAGTAGGTTTTATACTAAATATATGGTTTATTCAGTTCAGTTCGAAGTTTAGTTTTATTTAATTCTGAATCTACGTTTGAGATAACGCTCTTAGGTTGATTGATTTGTCAAAATGGCCGCCTTTACACATTCATTCATTTCATTTGTAATGTAGGTGATTAATATATAAAATGTACTCAGAATACAGAACACAGATTTGAAACATAAATTATATTTATCATTAAATGCTGTTAAATTATTGTGTTTTGTAACTATCTGTGCGCGTAACTTCGTTCGCGTTTAAGTTTTATAAAAGTAGAATTGGTTACAACATATTACAGTAGCTACCTGCCAGCGAAAGCCGCGTCAAAATCAGTCCAGTCGTTCCACAGATTAGCCGGAACAAACAGACAAACAATAATAAAAAATATATATATATTTTGGTATATGTACGGTACATTACAAACATACAATATGCGTTTAATAAAAAGCGGTTATTGTAATATTACAAACAGTCCCTCCAAATTTATTTACACGTGTAACTGGTGCTTGCACCTTCGACGTGGGTTGGACCCAACTATCTAACCAGTACAATGCTTAACTTGCAGTACAATTTCTTCAGAAGCAAAATGGGACACCCCTGGCAATTCTTGATGGGTATTCTTTTAACCTGGTGAAACAGAACATTGGTCACTCAGTGTGGCGTTGTACGGCATCTAATCAATGTAAAGCGCGTTTCCACGTTACGACTGACAATCAGGTGTTCAGATCCTACCTCGATCATACCCATAGGAAGCCGAATTACATTGTCCAGGAAGGCACTTATCTAAAAATAGCTTGAGATGTATGTTGCAACGTTATCGATGTTGTGATGTGTTTGTTGTTTGATTTCTCCGTACCACCCGTGACACTGGGATTCCCCGTTTCAGGTATGATTGTGCAAACATATATTTATTTTTATTTATTCATGTACACGTATACAATTTGTTTGATAGCTTATTTATACGAGATTTTGAACATAGGTACTGCTTATTTCTAAAACAAATGTCATAACATTATTATTATACTTGTTTTTTGATATACATTTTGTACCGTTATATTATAAATGTTATTTAAATGCAGTTTATGTAGCCAAAATAACCTTTATACAAACGTATAGTTACACTCTATAAAGAACTATTATTTCTTCATTTTCTTATGTTCTCTTTATGTCTTTTATCTTTGTGGTGTGAAATAAAAGATAAACAAAAGTCAGTGTATCAAAATTATTTATCAACATTAAATGCTATAGCCATTACGTGTCTACTTATTTAAAGTAATTTCCATGTTAGTAGAAAAATATCAAAGTGAAAATAATATGAATTTTCCAGTTCAATTCATTCGTAATCAGAAGGGGACGCAGCTGGCGATTTTTCAAGGATACTCCTTCAATCTGGATAACCAGAGCAGCACGCACACGGTGTGGCGGTGTACGGCGTCCAAACAGTGCAAGGCGCGGTTCACCGTTACCAAAACAAACTATGTGTGTCGGTCATTCCTGAATCACACACACAAACCGCCCACCTACATCATCCGGCATGGCATTTATGTGAAAATAGCTTAAATTTATGTAAAAATCATATAAACTCCACCAATTCCACTTACGACGCGCCTTTTAGGAAACGATTGATGTATTAATTTCTCGCATAAAATCTTAATTTTGCATCTTATTAAACGTTAGTAAATGTAAGTAAGAAACTTATATCCTTGGATTAAACTATAGTTTATTAATTATATTCTTTTTATCATCAAAGTTATACAGATACTCAATTAAATTTCGACTTAACTTATAGGCCAGTCTGTCGGCAGAAATAGGAGAAGATGCAGGTTCCAGCACACAGCTTAGGCTATTTCACCAACCATAGCGTAATTCTAATCTTAAAGGTAAATTAAAATAAAGGTAACTTAAATCCAATTTTAGGGTATTGTTGCATAATAATCAATAGGGTATCATAGCATAATAATCAAATTTCGACTTACATTTCTTGTAATATTTTTACAAATACATCGAATGCATTTACTTATGTATGGCGTAAGCCCGTACAATGGTTGTAGTGTGCAGTCGATAAGTTTAAATTTTGTAGGACTCAACCAACACGTGTCATATTACCTTAAGGCGTAGATATACTGTAACTAGTTACCACTTTTCTCCCAAGATATTACTCAGAGATATTTTTACTTGAGATCAGCATATTGTTTGCAACAATACGTAGTTTGTCCCCGATTTACTTTTGCAATAATTTACTAGTGATTTTTTTACAAAATTCATACTGGCCAACACATGAAATGCGACGACATTCATTCATTCATCTTTTCATTCTCATATATCAATAGACTGAAACTGACTAAAGCTATCTGCAGGCCCTAATACAGATTTGGTATTTATTTATATTCCAAATTTAAAAGTTTAACCGGTACGAGGCCTATACTAATTGGTCCATTTTTAATGTTATCCTAGAGATCAATTACGATTGATCGATTGATGCGCTCTTCCGAGCACAATTTTAACTTTACGTACTTCCCGAAGCACGGAAGCGCTCATGATTTTTTTGCCACTAACGGTCATCTATCCTCCTACCGACCGCGCCTTCTGTTTTTTTTATTTTTCGATCACATACAAACGGTTATGGACGCTTCAATGCGCTGTATGAAAATTTCTTTGAATTTATCACGCAAAGATTCCCGTGTAGCTAATGTAATGTAATAGTGTAACTAGTAGCTCTTTTCTGTAATACAAAGATTTGTTCTATGTTGGTTGCGTTACCCTTCAACAAGATGTCATAATACATGGCGCTATCAATATATGCAAAATAAACAAGCCTAGCAATATCAACGTCAGTAAGCTGTCTTATTTTTCTAACAGCATTTGCTATATATACAGCTCTACTTAGTTTAGTTGCGAGAGTTGCTATATCCGCATATAGTCTATAGTCTAATGTTTATTGTATAGTTTACTATCTAAAGTTACTCCTAAACGTATTCTTAAGGCATACTCCTAAATTCGTTCTCCTAGCATATCATTATTTAATTTAGGGTTTGTTTACATTCCGTACATTTGTTCACACAAATTCTACGAAAAAACTCAATGTTGTATTACGGTTAATAGTACGTTATTATATATGAACCGATAACAGTTAATAGTACGTTATTATATATGAACCGATAAGGGACATTGATACAAGATTGATTCGATATTTGTATATATTTCTGACAACAAAAACTTCAAGTGAAACATCCAATTGATGCTTTATTTTAGATGCACTGAGTATTGATAGAATTTTTCACTATTTGGACTACCAAGCGCCTTGGCCAAGTAAAAGAAAGCCGGCTCGTCGATGCATTGTGTGTGCGAGGAACAAAGTGAGGCGAGAGAGTAGCTACAGGTGTATGGGTTGTCCAAAGACACCATCACTTTGTGTGGTCAACTGCTTCAGGATATATCACACAGACCCGTCGTTTCGCTGAGCAACAGACATACAGTCGTACAGTGTGACTACGATCCATTAACGGCCCGCTACTGAGCACGGGTCACCACTGGTTTGGATTTGATTGGTGGAAGGGTTAGGGCAACTCAAGAGTCAGAAGTTCATTAACCCGCCTGAACGGCAAGATATGGCTCAACGATTACTACCTAGCGGTAACAACGAGTACCAACGTCTTTACATGCTTTCCTCAGCATGGAAACGCTTAAGATTTTTTTGCCATTAGCGGTCACCAATCCAATAACATGACGCCCCCTATTGCTTAACTTGGTTGAACACTTCGAATCGTAAGCCGGTGGGCATTTTTATTTTTGTCTTACAGTGTAGTCATATGGTACTATACATATCGTACTATAATACGAGTGTATTTTACTAACAAAAGTGAGCATACGTTTTGTCTAAACTGACTAGCAAAGATTTACAAGAAGCGGCTTTAATTTATATACCAGATAGATTATCTTTTTATGTTGTAAACGTTTTATCAAAAAGATCGTTTCAAAGCGATTGTTCTTCTAAATTTTTTTTTTTTTGTTGACGAGCCTGTGAGTTATTAAAATGATTGTAAATTGTACTTATTCTTTTTTTTTATTCTATTTTTAAACTCAATCATTCCACGTTAGTTATTTTACATGTGCATGACACTAAAATGATATCTCAACACTCTGAAGTAGTGTAACTATGAGACTTTAAATACGATTTAAATTATGAATTTGAGTTTCTGAATTGACAGAGAAAGAAGGTATAAAAGTTTATAGCCGACAAACAAGAAGACATTGGCCAAACTAAGCAAAAAAAGTTGGATTGCATATTTTTATCTAAACGTTATACTGTACGCAATTTAAAAGATTTCATGCTGATATTTCCTACATTTCTAGCGGTCAACCAAACTGTTGATTTCAACCGTATTTCTTATTTCAGTTGAATGGGTGTGCAATCGTTCAGGGAAGCAGTTGGCCCTTGTCAATGGCTTCACCTTCTACTGTGGAGTGAAGAACACAAGGACGTCGATTTGGCGTTGCACCAGGGGAGCATCGTGCAAGGCCAGGTTCATCGTGGACACTCGGCTTCACATGAATCGTTTCGATTTCACACACGATCATGCTCCACCGACATTCGTTGTCAGAGACGGAATCTACTACAAAATTTGAATGTCCAACTTACACGATACCAGTTTGTTGTCGCTATTAATAAAATTTAGGCAATAAAAGTCTATTAACAACATGTCACATCCTTGTTCTGTTGTAAAGTTTCCATTTAAAAACCATTTTGGCAACACACGTCACAAGGTGACGTCACAAAAAACTAAATCACGCTAATGAAACCTTCGTTTGCATATATATAAGTTCCGAATGTGAACTGTATGCATGCATGCACATGTAATAATTTCTCCTGCGTTTAACATTAGAATAATAATATTCGAACTCAATTATATGCGATAGTTGAATTATGCATGCACATGTAATAAATTCTCCTGCGTTTAACATTATTTATATTAAAAAAAAATGCGTTTAATTGTTGCTCTTCAATGTTTAGTAAAACCACACCTTGTAATGAATTATTAGACCTTATTTATTGTGTATACCATTAAGATGGCTTATTAATGTTTAATTACCAGATATAGTGAAATGTACCGCCAAAGAAACACTTTTTACTGCCAAAAATAGTAAATGATTACCAAAATTAACACTTATTTTTATGTGAAATTGTAAGTCTTTACATTACACTATCCTATTACAGTGGTTGTTAGGCAGAGATATTGCAGTATTGTTGCTCGTTAAAATTTGATGATCATTTACTACAGTGTTTCCTAACCTTTTTTGTGCCATGCCCCACTTTAACCTTTCTTAAATATTTATGCCC
>DWKC01000433.1:0-12894 GCA_018249195.1 Racta chiria
TAAAATTAAATAAAATAAGCCTTCATGGGCTCGTGCACAACAACTTTGCTAATCATCACATGATCAAGTGCATAGTTTACGATTTTATAAACATTCGTTTATTTTATTTTAAATATAAATATTCGTTACAGACAAGCATTCGTTTTTATATATATAGATGAGTAAGCCATGCCACAATCGTCTATGGTTGGTTATGAGTCCGTAAAGCTTTTGATTACACTTCACAATATAATCGACTATACTCAGTAGACTCCGTAATTAAGTGTAAGCTTTATTGGTCGTTCAGAATTAGGATTCCTTTTGCCTTAAGTGATACCTACCTCGTAAATGCAAGAGCGGCAAAAACACGTTTGCGTGATTAAAACACATACTGAGTTAAATTGATTATCCACTGTACCCCGCGATTCCCTGCCGTGTATCAACGTAACGGTAAATTTTTTTTTCGCATCTACTTTGGGTGATATACTTCGTATGCCAAAGCCAAGAACGGCCGCGGGGTGCTGAACGCGAGGGACGCAACCGCAACCAATTATACTAGATTACACAGTCTGTGGCTCGTTGGATGTTCCCGCCAAATAGACAATACGAAGTATTAAAAAAATACACGGACGTTTCGGTTGTTTCATTTTATCTTGTTGTTACCTTTATCCTTCATCTATATATATAAAAATGAATGTTTGTCTGTATGTTCTTTATAGAATCGTAAATTATGCATTTGAACATGCGATGATCTTTAGCAAAGTTGTTGTGCATGATCCCACGAAAGTTTCTGAATTCGTACGTCCAATTTTCGACAGATGGCGCCACTGTCATTCCAATGAATTTCATATATGTATTGCTGTGATAGTTCATACTGATATAAATGAAAATGATAGCAGAGAACGGTAAAGGTACCATTTATTTTCGAATTTTGATTGATTTGTTGAAATTTTATTGCAGAACGTTTTCTGGGTCAGCTAGTTCTAAATACAATATTAATGAATTTTTTCCTTTCGCTTGAAATCCAATTTAACTTATTATTTTAGGTTTAACTTAATTAGACGGTATCTAACACCGTGAGTAATTGTAATTAGTAACTAATAACTGTCCGCTCTTCGCTTCGGTATAGCTAAGGGCCGTAGACAGGATTCTTTAAATTGACATATCCTTTCTTTATTTGTGGACCGATTTAAATAAACCAAACGTCAAATGTTAAAGTCCAAGCTCAGCACATTAAATCAGAGACCGAATTCAACTCGGGTCAGCCGTTCCTGAGATTAACGCACACAAAGGCACAAATAAAATAAAAATCATTATTTTGGGTTCTATTCCTTACTAACCATACTAACGCCAGTAATGTTTTCTCCCAAATATCTCTCTTGCACAGACAGCGATCATTTACAGATTTATAATAGTATGTATTGATGACTGAATATTTTTAATGATAAATGTACCTGCCTTCAAATACTTAACATAAGAGTAGAGGTAAGGCATGTGGGAATTAAACTGAAAAAGCGTCCGCTAGGATAAAATATAATTCAAAATTCGACCAAGATGATAATATCGGTAGTGATATGTACTTAGCAATTTTAAATAACATGAAGTATGCGGAGCTCGAATATTAAACATTTATAATGACTCCAGTTGTAATAGAGCTTAGAAAAATGTATCCATTCACATAGTCGAGTATTATTTGGTAACTGGCCTGTTGGTCTAGTGGTTAGTGAACCTGACTGCTAAGCCGGAGGTCGTGGGTACGATTCCCACCCAGGACGAACTTTTTTGTGATGAACAGGAATGTTTGTTCCGGTGTCTGGGTGTAATAATATCTATATAGTATAATTATTATATATATATGTATTTAAAAATATATATGTATATTTATCAATTGTCTCATCACAATAGTACAAAGCTAACGCTTAGTTTGGGGTCAGATGGCCGCGCGTGGATTGTCCTAAGATATTTATTTATTTAACTTATGAAAGATACTGTAATAAATGGTCAATATTAAGGCCATAGAACGAAAACGATATAGCGACAAATAATATGCTAATAATATTATGACCTTTACTTAAATGGAGCAGTGTGTAAAACGAACGAGCATAACGTTGTAGGTATCTGCCACATATTATTGCTACTTCAAATTGGCTTAAAGGGAAATACGCCTACACATACCAATCTTCCGCCAGAATACGTCCTTGGTCGACTTAATGCGTTGACAGTTGACATACTTGCCCTCCTGGGGCCTCAGTGGAATTTAACAAATTAACAACGCATGAATAACAGCAACGATAACAAAAACAGTGACAACCTAATGGCTTGAACGCTGGTCTCTTGAACGGGACGCCCCGGGTTCAAATCCTGCTGCGCGCACCTCTAATTTTCAAAATGATGTGCGAATCAGAAGTTGATTATCATTTGCTAAGGTGAAGGAAAACATGGTGAGGAAACCTGCACTCCGTTCTCCCTTCTCGTTCTCCCGTATTCTATGGACTATGGCCTGTGCTCCTCACATTGTGAATGGAGACCGGAGCCCAGTAGTGGGACAGATAAGTGTTACAAAAAAAACAACGCATTATAATATGAATTTTAACACTTTAATAACTGTAACACTGCTGGAATCGGGACAATCACAATCTGAGGTCGGAGGAGGAGGAGGAGAGAGGATTGTTAAACGCATACACCTTTTGAACGGAATCAAGTATGGGAGTTTCTCCACGATGTTGTCTCTCCAGTGATAATTAATTTGTAATATGCACATTACTTTTGAAATTTATAAGTGCATGCATGATTCGAACTCAGGCCCTCCTGTTTGGGAAACCAACGTCGAATCCGTTAGGCTTCCACTGTCTATTATTATTATTTTAACACCAGCTGTACCCGCGACTCCGTTCGCGCGGAGTTTTTATAGACGGAGCTCTTTAAATTGTATTTTTTTTTACGTCAATGTAGACCCCTGTCGAGTCTCCATTGCCGAGGGTGCACTCCCGGGCCACTTCGAGGATCACTATTGTAAATAGTAATAGTATTGTAAATTGTAAATAGTAATACTAACTAAATTATACATTTTGTTTGATGTAAAACAAAACAATAATAGGTTTAAGAAAATCTAATTGCATTCATAAATATTGAGCGTGACGTTTGCGAGAAGCCAGGTGTGTTTTCAATACGGCAAATAGTTTAACAATATGCAAAATGGAAAACAAATAGCCCGCGAGAAATTGGCATTGAATGCGGATTCTATTTGGATAAATCTCGACCATGTTATAGTTACTAACTGGTCCGGTAGACGTTGTTCTGCGATATTATGTTACATTCCAAGCAAAATTAGAGAAAGAATGGTAGCTGTGGTAAATGCTCATTATATTGAGTAACTCTGGCTAAAGGAGCATTTCGATATCTATTATAATTTGACTGATCTCCTAGAGGACTAGGTAAAATAGGGCAGAGGATTTCATAGCCATACAACACCAGGTGATAGAGACTCGCAACTATAAGAAATGTATTACTTGCGATAAGAATTTAGTATCTGATAGATATAGACATTACTACATAACCACAGAAACTATACAAAATATAACTGGAGCTTGTTGAACACGAACAGACTACAAACATAGACATGATCAGGTAACAGCCATCGTCCACCAATATTTAGCGTTTAAATTTAGGTTGATTACTGAGAAAGTATCCTATTATAAATATATCCTTCAGGCTGTATTCGATTCTGATTAGTTTAAACTATACTGGGACAGAACAATCCTAACTGATAAAACAATACACCACAATCGCCCTGACATTACTTTTCACGACAAAATCAACAAAATAGTATAATAGATGTTGCAGTACCTAATACGCATAATTTGGTGTAACTCGTTACATATGTTTATATATATATATATTTCAAGAAAATGCAAGCTTGTTTAAATTTAAATAAAATATAGACGAGTGTTTTAATATTAAATATCACACTTTAAAGCGACGGCTACTTATGCTACACAAATTGAACTAGAAAACAAAATATAATAAAGAATAAGAGCCGAGTCTAAATGTGGGTCAACCAGGGCACAGTAGCGCTCACGTAAAACCAGCCTTTCAGTTGAAGTCCTTTCGGAAAACTAGGGAAGAGCTTAAAAAGGTGGCACTGTTGTAAAATAGGGCTGTTGTACACTTTCTGGAGTGGTGCGTTGCTGAGCGTCGCGTTCTGCCTATTAGGCAGGGATGGGATGGAGCACCGAAATTAACGGATATCCGAAGTAAAATTGAACCGGTAACCGTAACCGAATCCTATCGTATTTACTTCCTACTATCCTATCCTACTAATAGTATACATGTGAAAGTTTGTAAGGATAGATAGATTGAATGGATGATTGTTTGTTCCTCTTTCTCGCAAAAACTACTGAACGGATCTGAATGGAATTTGACACAGAGATAGATTTTAGTCTGCAATAACATATAGACTACTTTTTATCAACATTCCACGTGAGCGAAGCCGCATACAGAAACTAGTATTATAAAAGTTTGGGTGGATGGATCGATGCAAATTCCTCTTTCACGCAATACTACTGAACGGATCTGAATAAAATTTGGCACAGAGATAGATTAGAGTCTGGAAAATATATGGGCTATTTTTTATTGACATTAAAACCCGGGCGAAACCACGGGGAACGGAGATATAGAGACGGAGTACATTTTTGAACAAAATTATCATAAATAGATAATTTATGTATAAAATTTTTACAATTCCTCTACAATCTACCATCCGTAACTGAAACTATTCAAAAGTAACGGATAATCCGAAATGTTTTGATATCAGTAACTGTATCTAAAACCAACTTAGCAAAAACAGCTTTAACTAAATTAGTATTGGCATAAATAAAATTTCGATTACATAACGTAGATATAAGTCTTAAACATTACTTATTTTTAATACTTAAAATTATTTTTGTTTTTGTCTATGTCTCGGGATGGGCGTAAACTGCTGCGACACAGTTCCTACTACTGCAGTAGTTTATGTTAAGCTTTTTGTATTATTCAGTTTCTGATGAAATAAAATCTTTAAATTATTCTTAACCGGATCCAAAATTTTATATCCATAGTATCCGTGTTAATAGATACCAGCTCATGGGACTTCACATTTTAGAGAACATAGTTGGGAATTCTTAAGTGTGCAGGTTTCGGCACGATGTTTTCCTTCACCGACGCTAATGAAGATTAATTCACAAGACTTTGATACGTTCATCACTTTTGAAAATAAAAGGTGCATACTGGATTCGCACTCAGGACCTCCCTTTTGGTAAACACAACTACTGTTATCACTGCTCAACGTAAAACCCTGTTAAATTGTTATTACCAAAATGTATTTGCATCGGGAAGGGCTGTGAGTACACAGCATTGTTAGCGAATACGTAAAGTATGAAGAGTTTGTATTATCGAAAGCATCAGTTCTGCCACTGGACGTCTGGAACCTGTTTGAGACATGTCCGCGATATTGTCTGAAGCGTGGGCAACGCCGCGGGACAGGTACTAGTATGCTAATGTACTGCATTTACAGGTATTAGTGTTGAATGTTGAAGAATTCATTGTATCTTGATATAAATGTGTATTTTTTATGGAGAAAATGATTGTTTAAAAATGTAATTTTTATCGAGAAATAGATACGATTATAAATTAGTTTTTTATGGTGGAATGTTGGCAGACCAGGGTATCCTATTCATCTTTTGTCACCCGTTCTGAAGCGATTGTTGTAGGTGTGCGTGGGGTCGATAGGTGGCATCATTGACCCGTCACTTCAGCGGTGTTCTGCTTAACTTCCTTCCAGGCTTCTTGTATACCGATAGCAAGATTTCGTTACAAGGAAATCTTACGTCAGCGTAAATCATGCTTAAGTACAACTCTCTTCCAGGCTGGCAACACGTTGTGTCCGTGAGCAACGGTAATCAGTTACTCTGAGTCTGTTAAAACCATATCGTCTGAAGGGAATTGTAAAGCCTTATGTGGATCATAAAAGCTATCAACACGTGGGTCGGGTACCTTAACCCTCACCCCGAATTATACCACCACCCTTGTCCAATTGTTTTCATCTTGCGGTGTCTGGTGAACAAAACATGGTCCGTTAATAAGTTATTCGTGCGTTAGACAATTATTTTTATAACCATCATCTTGTCATCATTGCGATGTTTAAGTTTTATCAAGTGGAGAATAAAACAGAATACAGGTACATTGAGTTTAATGAGAATATTTCCAAATAACATTCTAGAAGTTGAGTAATATGTTTTTATTAGTAACTAGTTTCCGTCCGTAGCTTCGCGTGGTATCTTGGAAAAAGTATTATATGTTATTCACGGCTTTAATCTATCGCTGTGCCAAATTTCATTCAGATCCGTTCAGTAGTTTTGCGTGAAAGAGGAACGTGCATCGATCCATCCACCCTCACAAACTTTTATAATACTAGTTTCTGTACGCGGCTTCGCTCTTGTGGAATGTTGATAAAAGGTAGCCTATATGTTATTGCAGACTAAAATCTATATATATATCAAATTTCATTCAAAACCAATATGTTGATTTTGCGTGAAAGGATAAAAAAACGTCCATCACAAAACTCTTGCCGTTATAATATCAGTTGGATTTATAGGAATTTCGTGTATTTTGATATTGAAAATCTTCAAAAAACACATAGGTGGTGTTTCCAACTGCGATCTTGTTATCGACTGGTTTGTGTATACAAGATGAACACACAGACTGTAGATGTCCAGTAGTGGGGTGAACCCACTCTGCTAATTTGCACATAAGGGCGTGTCCGTTAGTCAACAGATTTATGCAATCGTTTTATATAATTTTCTTAGCATCAGCCGAACCGGCTTCACTAGACATAATTTACAGATAATATCGAAACGGGAAAGGGAGATTGATTAAAGTTCATTTTAAAGTTTATTGCTATCTAAAGTGTAGTACTAGAGTTATAATTAATGGTTAATATTTCAATTGGTTTTACCGCTTAATAGATTTTCAATATTTTTGATAGTAAGTTAATCATTGCTGAGAGATCTATGCAGTGTCGCGTTAGATTTGTTATTGGAGTGAGTACGACTGGCCCGTTGGTCTAGTCGTTAATAGTAAGTAACACATAGGTCGTGGGTTCGATTTCCACTTAGGACAAAAATATCTGTGATAATCACGAATGTTTGTTTCTGTATGTATGAAATATAAATTTAAGTATGTATTTAAAAAAATATATATGTGTTTATCGGTTGTCTGATCATCATAGTGCAAGCTAAAGCTAATTTTTGTGTGAGAGGGCCGTGTGTGAGTTGTCCAAATATATTTATTTATTATTTAAGGAATTAGAGAGAAGTAAGAATCTGAGAGGACACGGGAGTCTGAGTGTGTAGGAGTACCAAATTTTTTTTTCATTATCTTAAGGCTTGAAAACGATCGGAAAGCAGATGGATATTAACGGGAGACAACGTTTTATTGCAATCTGATCAGCGGTTTAGGGGTACCTTTTAAACAAACAAATTGTAAAATTTTTTTAAACCTCCGTTTAAGTTTCGGAATCCTTATAGTTGACTATAACCGTTCATAAGCCCTTCGTTCCATCCCCGGTCTTGCTCTTGCCATATTGTTTAATACAAATATAACGTCTACTAATTCTAAGTAATAGAATGAACCTTTTTGGGAAAACGCAAATCGTACTGTATGCAATGTAGTGGGTGCGCCGCCGCACCTACGGGTCACATTTTGTTTCCATCTGTACAGTGAAGTGAATGATTGCGCTGTCTGTGACTTGCCTTGAGCGGCTATGAGCTGCCACAGAGTATACAACAGAACAGACTACATCCATCTTGACATGGTGTCAATTGGCTTCAACACATTAATGGCCCACTGAGCATGGATCTCTCTTTAAGAAGCACGAAGAATACTGCTCACGCTGCGCCGTGCGGATTGGTGGAGAGATTAGTGGCCAAGTCAAGTGTCGGAAGTTTCTGAGCCGAATGAAGACCTCTGTCAAGGCTTAACGATTGTCATTTGACGATAACAGCCGGCAACGACGGGTTCACGTGTCCTCGCAGCTCGGAAGCGCTCATAGAATTTTTGTCATTTCGGGGGTTTTTAGGGGTAATTTTGTTGGTAAATAAACACTGTTATTACCTTAAAACCCAATTTTAGGTTAGAACAGAGAGAAAAACATAGTTCATTTATGTCATTGGTAATTTACTTCCATACTTACGCACTAGGTTTATTGTATCGCGATGTAATTATTAATTAATTTATTATCTATTTATTAACTTATTTTTTATTTAGTTATATATTTATTTATTACTATAAAATTACTAGCTGTGTCTGAGCTCGCGCGGAATTTGTATAGACGGAATTCTTTAAATTGTCATATCTTTTTTATTTGTACACGGATTTCAATAACAATATCCCGAAATGTCAATCCAAGCTTAGCCCAATATCAGTGAAGACCGCATTCAAATCGGATCAGCCGTTTCTGCGATAAGCGCAAACACAGCACAGATAAACAGACAAACAGACAAAAATTATAAAAATGGTTATGTGTTCTATCCCCTACTACAAACCCCCCCTATAAGTTTCTTCATTCTTCATAAGTACAGACAGGTCAGTTACAGATTTAATAAATGTATGATACGATGACTCAGGAACAAATATTTATCTGTCACATAACTATCAGGTTGGAAATCGAACATGGGACCCCTCGCTTGGCAGGCAAATTGACTACAGGGCCCTCCGTACCTAAACCACGCACGTAATCCTGCTTATTCTATGATTGTGTTCTATTCCGTATGTGTGTGTCGGAATCCAATAGACATACGCTAAAACGCAGTGGTTGAGTGATAAATCTCTGAATTTAAACTTTGACTTAGCAAACATGTTTGTGTTTGTAATCTATCCGCTATTTATTCTGAATTTGACGGAATTCCTTAATGTAGAATTCCCTAATAGAGAATTTCCTATTTGAAGTTTAGGTAAACGCAATAAATTGATTACAGATTTTAGAATAAAACTTATATTTCCTACTCCAGCTACATCGTGTACACGGTACGGTCTTGACGTTAGTGGTGGCCTTACCTGTGAAGCGGGGGTTCCAGGTTCGATTTTGGAGCTATTATATAACTTAAAACTATATGTTTTATAATTCTAAAAAGTCTTTCTACTCTAAATATATTAAACGATACAATTTTACGACAAAATTAGTCGACGCGCTCTTGTAACAAAATGCTTTAAATAAAGCTTGTAAATACAAGTGCTACTTACATTACTGCGCTATTCGGTCGTGTTATAGTCGCAAATGTGAAAAGGCCCTATTCATAACGCGCTATTCATACTCTAGACCTACAGAACTATAGTGATGTCCCCAACTCACCGCAGTAACCTGAGCTCGGTAATTATTTCCGGAGCTAACAGATTTAGCGACCGCAGATAATCAGCGGCCGGAGATTACAGCATGCTCTGACGACACTCCATAATCTATGCCAGCTCATGAGATAGCACAAAGCCGATCGGATCATTAATGATAAGCTTATTAATGATTAGGTTAGGTTAAATAAACTTGTTCTGGTAATTTAATGGTTAAGTTGTGTCACGTTTATGACAATAACAATGTGTAAATTTAACGCACAGTAGAAATATTAGAAGGAATGACGTTCTCATTTAAAATATAAATAAAAAAAAAATATATCTAAGCATTGAACAAGTGAACTGGTTCATTATACGGAATTAGAATACGGATAGAAAGACATATATTAGATTAGATTAAAATAAAAAAATATAAGGGATTTAAATATAATTACAGCGAATTTTATGGAGAGATAGCTCGCGATATAACACAGTCGATCGGATCATTAGTAATAAGCTTATTCATGATTATGGATAAATTAAATTTCTTGATTTGACACATCATTTAATGGTAAAATTATGTACGTTTGTCATAAGAAGTTTTTTTGAACACTCTTTTTAGTTGAACACTCTTGGCATAGAGCGGTCGTGATCATCTCGGGGTTTATCACCTCAGTTGAAATTTGTGACAAATCTTCTCTTGCGGTGCATCGGTGTAGTTCTTTTTTGACAGATTGAAAGCAATTGCCAATGGTGAATGAAAATATTTTTCAATGAAAGAACGTTTTAATTAAAAACACGGTAAAACATTCAAGAAGGAAACAATACTTACCCAAATAAAAAAAAAATATTTGTTTAACAAACGCATTGAACTACTGAACAAGTGAACTGGTTCACAAAATGCAATATGAGATATAGAGTCACTTAGTTCAATAACATCGACTAAAATACAAGAAGATATAGTCTATGAGATTTAAATATAATTACAGGGGAAGTTATTTATGAACCGACACATCGATCAATAGGTATACATAAATACCACTTATCTAATAGAACACGGTTGTTTCAAAAGTTATAAGGAAGTCGTGTTAGGTATTTACGGCGCAATTACAGCACATTTACTGGCTTGGGAACATTGTACCTATAAATAAAGACTGAAGTTTCTTACCGTAGTAGAACTAGAAGCCATAAAGTAATTGATTTTACATGCATTATGCGTAATCGAGCTAAATATGCCTTTGCCCTACGGCCCGTGTTGCTCAACCGATGTGTCGTAGGGATTTATAGCCGATCGGAGAGCGAACGCAACGGCTCATTGGGACAGCACTAGCGCCGCTCGGTTACCTTAAGGCTACGTTTTCGTACGAATTATCGTGCGAACATTTCCGAACACAGGCGAATGATCCCGGCCCTACAAGTACTATATGTGCATGTAGACAGCACGCGAGTAAGTACTACGTAGTAATTGCACTTCCGACATGCTTTATCAATAACAACTTGTTTAAATTTTTCACGCGCCTGCATATTTTTGTTAAAAGCGTATTCAATATGAGTTCTAAGTTCGTACGTACAATCGTACGTTTATGTTCGATTTAGGATACATAACTAAGCGGTCTAAACCTAAGCTAGCTTTAAACAATTAGCTAATCGACTATCTAACTTCATCTTAATAAATACCGATGTCGACGGAAATTAAAGTTGTTTCGCGAATATTCACTAAATTACAGTTCCTGCACCCATTTCGACCTTTTGTTTCGCACTATTGTCTAACGAGGTAAAATTGTTGGTGCCCGATTTGGAAGACTGGTTCTTAAAAGCTACATTGTATTATATTCGTTAGACATTAAAACTAAAATATAGCGTATAAATTTAAAAAAAAAAACAATTTTATTGTTTACCTGTTAGTTGTCTGTCAGTCACCAATGGTTGTTATTAGAATTCGTAAGCAAAGGGTGCAAACTGGACAAAAAAACAATCATTCTCATTTTACCGGGACGGAAGTACCTTAAAAAAATAATATTCAAATTTTTGACTTTGTTGCCATGATAAATGAATTACTGCTTTCTAGTATCAAGAATCTTTGCGTTAGACTGTGGACGAACTGAGAGGGAAGTCTTACTTACCACTATCTTCCACCCTGGCACGGAACCTTACAACTGCACACATAATGCCCATGAAGTCAGTTTATTTACTAAATCCGCGTGCATAATTTCACAAACTACACAATACCTTCAGTCCGTTGTGCGTCATACACCAGGCATAAGGCACCTGGCATATGCTGAGCATTGTATGCTTGTCTCTATAAATCAGTGTTTAGGTTTTCGACAGGATTCGAGCGGGTTTCGTAGTTTGGGAAGGCTGTTTATATTAACGGTAAAGTTAATACAAATAATACAAAATTGATCCAGCAAATGTTCCTCGGATCTTTTGAAATTACCAGGGTCAACATTTGGGGTTATTTCATAATGCCAAATCTATAAAAAAAAATCTTTAAAAAATATAATCTATCTGAATAGAACGCCCTTAACACGTACCGGTATGAAATATAAATGTTTGAAATATAATAGATGAAATTTTGTCGTGTCCTGAAGGTTGACTGGCAGAAAATGCTTCTAGCATTACAAAAGTATAACCTAACTTACTACATATGATGACTATGTATGATCTACACCTACTACACAATTTCATAGTTAATTACATATAAGTAAATTAATGATAATAGTGTCTACCGAAAAGGTCCAGCACTCGGAAATACCGAGTTTCAGTGCTGGCCTACAGCAGTTGTAGCTTCTATTAATTTCACCTGTCTTGTGTCAGTCTGTTATCATATCTTCCAAGCTTTATCTAGCATTCTTTATTTGTTTTTATATTGGATTAACGAATTGAACGACTGTGCATACCCAAAGCTAGTCTGTTAATGGAGCAGGAAGGTGGTCATAGAAACTTTGAGAACTCAAAACTCTGGGATGTCACTAACGTGTGCCTGTAAGTAAGTGATAGACTCACACACGCGGAAAGACAGCAAGGAGGGAAGCAATACATCGCTGAAGCAACCAGAATCAATACCGACACTAACAGACCGCAGCTGCACCAACATACCGCTTTAAGACGAGTGACCGAAGAAGAATGGGAAGGACGAGGAGAAAAAGAAGATACACACGGGAACCGTTGTGCGGATTAAGATGGAACTCGGCACACAGTTACACCATGGCGAGAATAAAGATATAGGACCCGGTACGCCAGCACGTACTACCTACTAAGCCACAGAGCCATTCAATAGTTATTCAGGCTTTGTTGAACAAGCACTAACATCGTTGTGAAATAGCTACCAATCAATCCTATTATACACAGGCCAGCACTTAAAGGGCACGTCAACATTATCAAAAAGGTACTTTACACACGATACACACCTAGGCCTCAATGTTGCCGATTGTACTTTACTTTCCCTATGTTTATACTTTGTAATTCGGCTTAAAGAATCTTTATTTCTCATAAGACATAGTGCATAGTTACTTAAAATTAAAATTAAAATAAAATTATGTTCGGCAAAGTTTTGAG
>DWKC01000434.1:0-12893 GCA_018249195.1 Racta chiria
TAGAGATGTAATTTAATAGTATACTTTAATTTGTTACCGATGGCCATAATATTCTTATAAAGGAGGATTGATTGTGCTCAGATTATAACAGCAATATACATATAGGGCGGAGGTACCTGGCGCCACAGCTTTGCCCTAGTTCATCAGGACAGGTTGATTTAGACCTTACACATTCCAACTTACATTCAACACTATTTTATATTAAAACGAAATACTTGGTAAATTATATTATTTACATAAATTTTATCCTAAGATTTTTAGAAGATGTAGCAGCTTATTTATATTCACTGTTCAATGCTCTTCCGATAAGCATCCGCCTGACCTCCGACGTGCCGGCTCCTATTTCGTATAACTTAGCGTCTCTAAGTATCCTTCCAGTTGGGTAGTCATTTATGTAGCCATTTCCCCCTAAAACATAATATTAACAATAAAATAAATATGGTCTTAGAATTTAAATAAATAAAGATAAATCTTAAGTCAGGTGAACAGGATTCAGAAAAATTCAGGAGGACTCCTAGAGTCCATGAGACTCCTAAAGCCTAGGCTTTAGCAAGTTTTATAAACTTTTTGAATTGCGATGGTTTTCATTACATCTATATCTATACATAGGCCGTCAGGAGGCCTGAAGGCTGCAGGTATTTTTTTAATAAGTTACCGATTAACTATGACCCTACCTGACGGTAATTGGCGATATAATCTTAGATGGTAAAGCGCACTAACTTAGTAAAAGCCTATCCACTTTTGACTAAAAAGTAGAACAAACAAACATTTGAACTGTGCTCTAAGTAAATCAGAAAACCCCTCTACATTACGCATCGAGACAAGAACAGGTCGTTGGCTCCTACCATAAATGAGTAGAATCATTCAAGGCATTGTAAGTACCTCCCTATTTTATTCTTGTAAAAAGGCTTTAATTAAAAACTAACCGAGTATTTGCACAGCATCTAAGGCGATTTGCGTGGCTTTTTCGGCGCAGTAGAGGATTACTCCTGCACAATCCTTGCTGTTAACGTGACCCTCATCACACGCGCGCGCCACACTGTACAAGTATGATCTGCAAGCGCTCAGAGTCGTGTACATGTCCGCCATTTTACCCTGCAAGTGGAAATGTGTTCTAAAAGAATGAGATCATAGAAAGCTGAGCGTTGTATATCACACTTAACTAGGTATCCTCAGACATAATGTTAGGCACCTATATATTTATATCCCTCTGAGAGTACACTAAAACGAGATATGTAAGCAGAGCGCCCTATATTCCCTTCACCGAACCGTACTATAACCGTTTAGTGGCGTATGCTCTAAGCCTTTGATCAGATATGAGAAGATCCCTATCAGTAGGGGGTCAATGGTCGAGGCCATGCTAAGCTAAAAATGCTGAAACGGTATGGATGATGATACGTAGGTACCTATTAATATGTTTAAACTAACCTGTAAAAGCTGGAACTCTCCAATATTTTTGCCAAACTGCTTCCGCGTGTGCGCGTACGCGAAACCGTTATCGATAGCGGCCTGCATTAAACCCACTGGACCTGCCGCCAGAACCAGCCTTTCCAGGTCCAATCCTGACATTAGGACATACACTCCTTTATTCTCTTCACCCAGCAGGTTCGAAGCCGGCACCTGAAAGAATATAATTCAAACGGGATTATTAAACGACGCAGAGTTTAGCTACCTTCTATGAAATACCTTTGTGTTATCTAGTACAATGTTTTGCATTTTAAATACCATAGTTTGATAATTGAAACTAGCACAGTTTGATAATTTAAACTAGCATAGTTAGATAACTTAAACTATCATAGTTAGATAATTTAAGTTAGCATAGTCTGACAACTTAAACGAGCATAGTTTGATAAGTTAAACTAGCATAGTTTGATAATTTAAACTAGTATAGTTTGATAAATTGTACTCAATTTGGATTAACACCATTAAACCCTAATTTAACACAGTTAAATTGTACGATATCGATTAAGTTACATCAGTTTTTTATATTCGTTCACATAAAACCACCAATAGCATGTTCAGTTCAATCCACTGTTTTTGTAACAAAGAAACTAAATAGGATTTTAGGAAATGTGCCCTGTTGTACATTTACTTACCTTGCAATCTTCAAACACTAATTCCCCGGTATTGGACCCTCTCATTCCCAACTTATCCAATTTCTGTGCAGTCGAAAATCCAGGGAAACCCTTTTCAACTAAAAATGCCGATATTCCGTGCTGAGGTTTGCTCGTTATGTCAGTTTTTGCATAAACCTGCAAAGGTTTACGCAAATAGTATACGTAGGTCTCAGTTACGAACGACATTTACGATATTGAAATGAGTTACACAATGTATATTCTGTTTAATGACGCCAAGACCTGAATATTCGCAGAGCAATCGCTTGAATAGGAATATAAGATTCAACATTATTAGTACCTACCTACATTATTAGTTACCTAGATTACTAATGAGGTTTTCAATACACGGTAATCTGACAATTAAGTCTGTTAGCACTTATTTATTACCAGCTGACCCGACAGACGACTGTAAAGAGAGATGCCTTTTACAGGTATATTGAATGTATAGATTTACCACAAGCACATCAGCATCAGGGCCATTTGTAATCCAGAACTTGCTGCCGTTCAGAACGTAGTAGTCGCCCTTTTTCTCCGCCCTCAACTTCATGGAGACAACGTCGCTTCCAGCACCGGGCTCCGACATTGCTAACGCTCCCATGTGTTCCCCGGAACATAGCTGAAAATACAAACTTACTAACGGACATAAAATTCACAGTAGAGAGCTAAAAGCATGAAGCAGTACCGGAGTCCCTTAAGTATATAGTAGGGAGACTTCGTGGTGGCAAGACATTCTCTACCCGCCTGGCTAGCAGCTACCCTCATAGCGTTGCCCTTGAAGTGTGTTAGTTATGTGTTTTGTGTGTGTTTAGGTCACAGTGTTGAAGATCTAGTCCTCTTCTTCTGTCTCCCTGTCCTTTTTTCAGCTTCCTTCCCATTCCTCTTCTATCATCTGTCCTGAAGCGGTATGTTGTTGGTGTTTGGGAGCCATTAGCGTCCTTAGTCATTACCGGTTGCTTCAGCGATGTAGGTACAGCTTTCTTACTTTTTTCGAGGCAGCTGCCCCGGCCTCGGTACGCTCATGGTAGTCAGATATCGTAAGATTTTGTTTGGCGTAAACCATTACGGTACCTAAACGATCGGTGTTTATGTAGAATACATACCTTCGGCAAATATTTACTTTTCTGCTCATGTGTTCCATTTCTATTGATTTGATTCACACATAAATTAGAATGAGCGCCATACGACAAGGCGATAGACCCGCTAGCTCTGTAATTAGTTTTTAATGTCTTAATAAATATTATGAAGGTAATATACTACAATTTATTAAATACTTAAATGCTAAACATTTCCTAAATAAATATTAATTTAAGCAAGCTCTTACTACCTACCTGTCTGTTTTTTGTTCAATTAATTATCTTTTTCCGGTTCACGTATTACTACCTATTTTACAAAAAAATATTAAACTATTATTCAATTAGCCTCACTAAAGTGGCTCGGTGGTAACATTCGAATAATCTATGGTAACATTCATCTTTCACATAAATGGGCTGGCTGGGACTCGACCCAGGACCACGCGTTTTGCAAACACCCTGCCACTACCAACTTAACATAGAAAAACGATGTGTATATACTGCGTATGCGGATTTTATTTTATTAAGTATGCCGTACCAACCTAGAAAGTTCCTCCATAATAATGCAGTGGTCTGAATACTTTCCACCAGTTCCGCCATAGTCGGGATTTGCCGTTATTCCTGCAATGCAATGTTTTTTGCAAATTACCTACAAATTCGGTATACCTACACCTAAGTAGGTCGAGGTAGCCGAGTGTGCGCAGGAATTATTTGACATTGGCGTACGGCTGATATCCGTCCATACGTTGTCAGCATCCCGCCGCTTCGAACGATGCGGTTTTCCTCATCATTCATCATGCGTACCGCAAAGGAACGGAGTAACTTCTCTGCGTCGGTGTTCCCGTCCACGTATAATTTAGGAGACTTCAAGAGAAGAGTGAATAGGCATTTACTAAGGTAGTGCGCCCAACATCTTAATCTTCATCGCCACTTATCATCGGGTGGGATTGTTGTCAAGCATCGGGTGGGATTGTTGTCAACAAAAAAAAACCTGTAAGCTCAGTACTTGGTAAGTACTGCCTTGCCTATTAAAGGGTATCACGGTACAATTCTAAGTCGGAGCAGATTACAGAACGAGACGTGGGGCACAAAATGTTTCTTCGAGGTTCATGTGTTTTAGGTCTACAGGTCCCTAGGTCTACTCCTCAGGTAATCACCATTGGCATCAACACATTAAGGGCCAACTAGTGAGCAAGGGTCACGGAGGAGGTTTAGAGCATTCTACATCACGCTGCTCAATTGTGGTGTTGTGTAGTCAGAAATTTTGGCTTCTCGCAAGGCATGACCGTTACCAATCACACGGTAAGTTACTTTACTTACTTACTTTTATACTTACTTTTACTAATTTTTTTCGTAACCTTACCTAACACGCCAAGATTGCCAAGTTTTTTCCAGAATTCTCTAAGTTCTTTAAAAATGTTTTCCTTGTCGATATCTGCGGCTTTTGGCGCCAACTCTTTCTGCGCGAAGTCGAACACTGTCTGACGGAGCTGAAAAGCCAAAATGTAATATTAAGATTTTATTTTCATTTTACTAAAACGATATTTTTTTAATAATTTAATTATATCTCTACATCCTAGTTTAGAACGCACTTTCTACATCATTGTTCCCGCAGCGCTATGACATAGAGACCAAGTTCGAGTTCAAGAAGCGGATCCATCGGTTCCTTCTAGCCTGGCAACGCCTGGTCAACCATTCCTGGTGTTGCTAACATCCATACGCGATGTTACCATCAGGTGAACCGCCTGCTCTTTTTTCTAAATAATCATACCAACTACAACTACTCGTCGATGGATCATACTGCTTTTGAAGACAGCTTCAACAATTAAATATCTAGGCATAAATGTATATTAGTCCTAGACGTAATTCCAGTGCACTCTAAGTACCTATTTGTATCTGATCGCTGTCTGTATATGTAAGTTAAATGGTTTTTTTTTCTGTAGTAAGGAATAAAACCCAAACAACTATTTTTAGAATTTTTGTTATCTGTTTGTCTGTGCTTTTGTTCGCGGTTATCTCGGCAACGACTGATCTGATTTAAATTCGGTTTTCATTGATATTTTGGGCTGAGCTTAGATTGAAACTTAGGGGTATTTTTATTGAAATCGGTGCACAGATATCAAAGTAAATATTTTATATTGAAATAATTCCGTCCATACAAATTCGCGCAAACGGAGTAGCTGGCGGGCACAGCTAGTATAACATATGTGCCTAATGCCAACATAATTACAAAAAAAAAGATATTTAAGGTCTATTAAAGGTCACTAAAAATCAGTCAGATGTTTCTACACATAAATAATATATGTTTCTACAAACCTGCTGTTGTTCACTGCTTAACCCAAATATATGTTCATCGATTGGGTAGTGTGACAAATATCGTATACCGGTTTTAGCTATACTTTTACTTGTCAAACGTTTAACACAAACTAATCTTCCCGCCATTTTATTTAACACAGCCTAGCAATGCAACAGTCGAGGTTAAACTAGAGAACCACAGACTATTCAGTTGTAGCAAACTATGTCAGAAATGTTTGTCGGACCTTATACAATGCGTAATAAAGTTGATTTTTGCGTGACATATAGATAGGTATACTATATCATAAGTAATGTTTATGATAATTATATTCACGGTCCATTGATAAGCGGTGTTTATCGCTGTATGTATTTGGCGTTCCTTTAATTTTTATCTGATATACTTTTTAATGACTATAGCTAAGACCTAATCAATAATATGGAATTTGAAGTAATTAGGCAAAATTGTTTATGTTTTGATTAAAGATTTAAGTTTAGTTAAGTAGCCTGTGTAATAATAAAACAATATTTCGTAGCTCCCACATAGGTACCTACTGCATCGGACACTGCTATTTAACCTAAATGTAAATGTACTAAATCCAATACGTTTCTTGTGTATTATAAGTCTTTTTCAGTATCGGCGCTCTTAGTCAGACGCGTAAATGAACAATAACTACATATTGGAAACCATTTTTTGGGAGCACGTGGGCCCGCTAGGTAATGTCCTAAGACTCTAATAGGGGTCTGGCTGCCACCCTATCGATTTAAATGTCAGGTTTTTGATAGTGTCAAATTTAACAAGTGGTTATAGATTTAGTTAATTACATGCATTCGAAAATCATTATTTAAAACTAGGTGGCGTCGTCAATCTACCAACGACAGTCACTTTGCCAGGTTCTTGGAAGTAATTTGCACTTAAGAGTATAATATTGTAGTAGGAAAATAAGTGTTCTCGAGGAGTGTGAGTTTGTACTTAGTGTCAAATAAAAATAAAACAACAAAAATGCATCCATAGATATAACTTTATTAATGTATATTAATAAATCTATTAGCTTTAAAAGCACCATTCATTAGGATCAAAATACAACACTTGTAAACCTTTTACAACATAACAATAAATTCCATTTAAATAGCTGCTATCACTAGAAAAGCGCCGACCTATAACGTATAGCAGTCCGTAGAATAGATGTCTGTAGAATAATACAAAATAAATGTCAAAGTTTAAAATAAAAATATAGTCAACTTAGTAATAGAATATCCGTGATTATTATTGGAATGTGTATACTCTACACAAGAACACTTGTAAAAATAAAGAAGGAATGTAATACTACAATTTGATACGTATTGCACCAACCGTTTAACGTAAATCTATTTTACAATCCATAGAATGTACTATAATTCATAATTACTCTTATTGTTTCGATGTACAAAATAGCTTGATATGTTTTAAATATTAAGTTTCCATTTTGGATTTTAGGGACTGATAGTATTCTGATAGAACTTTCCAAGCAGTGGGTGCCATGAATCCCTTTGGGGGTTCCTTTCCAGCTCGCGCCAGTCCTGATAAGAGAAAATAGGTACTATTAACTTGGTATTGACCATTTACATTGGTAAGTAGGTCAAAATATCGTCTTATATACGAACTCAAATAAACACTAGGATTCCAGGAGCCACAAAGACACAGAGCTATAAGTATGTCATCCGTAATATAACAACCGGACAAACAATATTTATATCACAGACATTTGGCCGAGAATCGAACCTGGGAATCTTGACTCGGTATATAAGCGTCATTACCGAATGAGATACCTAACACATAAATAATAATTGAGATACCTAACACATAAATAATAAATATATTTTGAAGTAACTTTTATTACATTGACATTGTTTTACATGTAACCACGTCCGGTATATCAGATCTTCAAATTTAAGCTTTCTTTATTAAATACTCGACACATCAAAAATCTTTTCCCTTGAAAGCATTTCAATATCTCATTGTCTTTGATTCCCGTGCAAGAAAAATATTCACGAAAACAAGGTCTGACGAAAATAGATTTTTATTCGGTGCGATCCTAATATTATTATGAAATATCTTATCATATATTGTATGTATCAAATTATAGATAACGAAATGGTGTTCCAGTAGTAAATACCTCTCATCCTAGTTCCGGAGATGAAGTCGAAGTCCTCCTTGCGCGTGGGGTCGAAGAACGCCATTTTGCCGGCTGACGCGTCGTACGCGGCCACACGGAACGGAATAATCTGAAGAAATATTTTATTAGTAATATCGCCCTTACTTAGCTACTTCTGTCAAAGATAATACCGTTGCCAAATTATTACACCATTTATTTTTAGGGTCACGAAACCCTTAATTTTCGCTACGTAAAATACTCAGAACTAAGAAATTAGTTATATTTAGTAAAACTATTTTCAAATTATTCCTCTACTTTCTTCAAAACGGGGATACACGAACGAATGCGTACACCCGCACACACCCACGCGCACGCACGTCGCACGCACATATGATATTGGGATATAATATAAAGGATACAATATTTTATATAACAAAAATCAATTTTAATAGGCGTAAAAAACTTTTTGTTTTTTATTATTGCTAAACGGCTATTGCCATTATCAGGTCTTAAGTGTTCATTGTTAAAGCCTAAGGTTATTTGCTAAGATGTCCATGGTGTATTCTTACCTCCAGATCGTTAAGGCCAGGCGCCATCTTGAGCACCATAGCACCATGTCTGGGGTCATACAGGTCCCCCGAGCCGTCGGGGTGCGGCATGCCCGCGGGATCGCGCCCCACTATATAGTGATTCGCGCCCGCGTTCATACGACACTTGGCGTGCCATTGGACCTGAAGGACAAATTTATGAGTAGACTTTTGGTTTAAAAGGAAATTCAAACGTAACGCTTTTGTTCTTTACTTCATCAGTCATCGGGAGAGATTCGTACTTATTTGTGAGCCACTTGTCTCCGTCTCACTCAATCACTACTTGGTACAGTGATTACCAACATCGCTCACTCGTATCATAATTCATACACCTTATATAAATGACATAAAAGACGGGCTTAATGATATATATCATTCTCTACCTGCCGACCATTGGGCAAAATAGATATCAATATTGGCGGCAATAAGTATAATCATTATGGCGGCAACTATTTACTTCTGTTTTAGATGGACTAACCTCAGTAGGTCCAGCATACATCATCGGTGAGGGGAATATAGCAATCACGGTGGCCTGCGGGTCTAGCACTCCCTCGTTGAGGACCGCTTTATGCTGGTTCATCCGTACATCCAGGGGTACGTCATCGTCTTTGGTCCAGCCACCTGGATTACATGTTTGGTATAAATACAGTATATTAAGCGACATGAGTCTCGAGCACAGATGAACCAAGGTGAAGCAAGGTGTACAATACACCTTCGGACAATGTACAGCAATCGCTCGACATGCGCGTACCCAATAAACGACAAACAGCACTCGACGAACTAATCACGTGAAGCGACGGCACGAGCGACGTCAATCCGACCAATGAAATCTGTGCTCACGACTCGTGCTGGCTATTATACGTAGTATGTTAATGGCATATAGATCTGAAATATAGAATATACTAGCAGACCCGGCAAGCATTGTTCGGTCTAATAACTTAAAAATAGGGGATTGAGATAGGTGGGGGAAAATTTGTGGTTATAAATATTGAAACATCAAAAAACAATTACACAAAATAGAAAAAAAACGTGTGTAGAGACCCCTAATCTTCAAGCGGTATGAACCTTAATTTACGACCTAATATACATAATACACAAAAAAAAATTTATAAAACTTATAAATTATACACAGGTTATGTTCTAAGTCCAATGTTTCTCCGGACGAAATCTAAAGAACAGGCAAGGGTTCATTTACATTAAATGATTATTCATATTATTATGAAAGCATAGAGACACCTATTTTTTTCGCACTCTAGTCAATTTTGTAGAATCAAATTTTTGCTGTCGGCGAACGCACATAATTTGCACGCACTAAGAAAGTAAAACATCAAAAATATATATCCTGGAACAGAAGAAAAATCGTGCTTACTTGAGTCAGCCACCGATCAACTCGCCGTGTTGCGACAGGGACTAGGAACCTAGTTCCTTATTAACCTTCTAGCTTCTAGGCAACAGTGGTTCCTATGACGTTACTAATAATGCACTGACCATTGCCATCAGGTGACTTGTCTACTCGTTGGCAGCCATAGACAAAAGATTTGATAAAATATTATGTAAATGTTATAACTAGTATTGTACTACAGTATCGAATTATATAGGTAGGTAGGTTACTTACTTCAAAAATAAATATAACCGGCTATTTTCTAAGGCAGTTATGCATTTAAACGATGTAATTTAACGAGGATACGTGTCATAGCATACATTTTGTAAATCTTTTACGTCATTGAGTGTACAAAATGTAAAGTTTCTAGTAAAATAAACAATAGAAATCCAATTAAACTCTGACACAAAACTCTGTTGCTACGACACGTTCACCGTTACCAAGAAAGTTATGAGAATGCATAAAGTTGTTTTATATACATACAACAATACACAACACTGAAATTGTCTTCAGGATTAAAATATGAAAATAGTTGAACATAGTTGACACATTGTGCCATATTGGGGCTGCCTATACCAACCCATTGGTTTGCCCATGCTCGCAGACTAGGTATTCTTAAGAGACGTTAGAAGTGATCATTGTCATCAAGCAACGGTGTCTTTAACGCTTTCCCTGTCAGGAAGGCAGCAATAAACCCGCGAAAAGAAGGGAAGCAGCACATCCGGAATCGAAAACGATGCTTCAGGCTGGACTACATGAGAAGAATGGGAAGGAAGATGGCTGAAGCACGGGGAGACAAAGAGGAGAACTCAAGCAAGAGTGGGATAGCCAGTCGGGCATCACAGAAAGATCCATCCGTTATGCCCCTCCACCAAGCAGCTGTCTTTTTCCGCTCTGACGATACCCTAGTCTGTCATCATGGGATTGGGAATATTATTCTAGACCGCACCATTATGTCAAGAATTTCTGACTTTGACTTTAAATTCGTAACTATTATTATCTGAGAAACAACCCAAAGTCAATGGGCCTAGATATTTGAAACTCTGTATGCGACATAAAACTTGGAAGTTTATACATAGTTTCCGTCTGGAACTGTAACATTACCATTGACGAATTCGCATGTACCAAGAGAAATTTTAGAATGTTTATATTAATCTTTATCTCTATCAAATTGTTTGTGACTTAAATTATAATTGAAGAACATAAGTATTTTTGTGAGGGCGGTAATATAGTGGACAAAGTTCGCAAAGGCGTAATTCTCATGCGATTACGGCGGTACTAAATCTTCGGAACTCGTTAATCGAAGTTTCTCGAAGCACTCGGCGCCGCTGACGCCAACTGCCTTTGGCAGAACCCCGTCCTTCCACGCTACGCCAATTTAAATGATAAAACTGAGATTGGATAGGATAAAGCCAGATAATTTCACTCTGAACCAAATTAAAAATTGGTTTTTATCAACGAAGATTTTAGATTGCCAAACAATTTAACACCCCAGATATAGATGAGTTAGATTGTTTAGCGAAAGTTATTTAATGATTGTCAAACGCAAAATGCACTAAAACGATATTTGGAAGTCAGGGGAGTTTTAATTAAAGTAATCGACAGAAACAGAAAAAAAAAAATCGTGTATTTTTGGGAACTTTTGAAACGAATTGATTTATTGAAATATTTTTAAACTATAACGTGTACTTGTGTTATTTATACCGTGATTTCGACCCAGTTATGGTTTATGCATGAGTTTGGTATGGGTATGGAATGGAATTATTAGCATGGATTATGGTCGAAATATTGGTATTTTACAAAAAACGTAAAAATTTGCCTACCGAGTTGATAAAAGGAGAGGGGCAGCTGCCCCCTTGGAATCCGGGTAATGTATCTATGGTTGTCGAAGCAGTACTTATGTTGCATAGACTACAATAGAAATATAATACAAAAAAATCGCATTAAATAAAGGAAAAAAACTGAGCTTACCCGCTTCATGGTCTCCACGCCTTTTGGTTGACAAGCTGGTTACGCCCGTGGACGACGGTCTCCTAAAGTCGAAAATTTTAGACCAACGTAAACCAATCGTCTAGTTTAAAATTGAGAAATAAAAAAAGCATTTATTTCGACTCTAAACTGTTATTTATATGTATGTATAACTAGCTAGCTAAAACAGTATCCGATCGCGCGGAATTCGTATATACGGAATTCTTTATATTGTCATTTCCACACAAGCAGACAACAATTGTAAAAATGGTTGTTTTGTATTATATTCCTTACTAGAAATCCCCTCTTTAAGTTTCTTTCATATGTCTTCCATGTACAGACAGCGATCAGACACAGATTTATTATATGTATGATTAAATTTTATAGGTATGACTAGCTGCGCCCGCGACTCCGTTCGCGCGGTATTTGTATAGACGGAAGTCTTTAAATTGTCTTTAAATCTTTTTTATTTCTGCACCAAATCAGTTACCAATTTTAAAGGTAATTGCATAATAATCAAATCGTAATAATTTCGACTTACGTTTCATGTAATATTTTGAATTCCATTATGTGAGTTCGATGTTTTTATGATGAAATAAATATTTGGAATTTTAATTTTGTGACACTTCAGATTCAGTCCTAAAGCGATGGTGATTACTTACCGTAGGACCCATGTGCTAATTTCCCTGCTTAACATATAAAAATATTTTTAGATTTTTGTTCGTTTGTGCTAGTTAAATCGTCTGTTTGTTTGTAACCGCTAACATCAGATACGGCTTAAGCGGTTTGCGGGTCGATCTATTACAATTCGACCGTAAGATACTTTAATATAGTTCATATTTCAATCAAGTTATTTTACTCTTTTTTCAATTACTTTACAGTCAAGTCGCAGTCGGTCGTCGATTCGGTGTGATGTGCGCAGACCTTAAAACTTATTTGTCTCTGCGGTTTGTAAATTGTCTTTTGTCATTTTTATTCTCCAATTAGGGATAAATAAGGTATTGTCCGAACTGAGCGATTTATTATTAAAGCAGAAGAAATAAAATAATTTTATAGTTTATTTTGACTGGCCTGTTGGTCTAGTGGTTAGTGAACCTGACTGCTAAGCCAGAGGTCGTGCGTTCGATTCCCACCCAGGACGAACTTTTCTGTGATGAACAGGAATGTTTGTTCTGTGTGTCTGGGTGTAAAAAATATTAATACAAGTATGGATTTTAAAATGTATGTGTATGTTTAACAGTTGCCTGATTACCATAGTACAAGCTGGCGCTTAGTTTGGGCTCAGATGATCCAAATATATTTATTACTATTATTTAAGTTAATTAATTCTTTTAAGTTAATAG
>DWKC01000435.1:0-12891 GCA_018249195.1 Racta chiria
CTTTTGAAATCATTGGGTTTAGAGATCCGTTTTCGAAATATTAAGCTTTAAGTGATAATTTTTGTTAGGCTCATGTGTACATATACTATAAGCTGAACGGTTTGTTCTAGAAAGTATATTAATTTATCTAATGATGATAAAATATACATGGAAAAAATGTTTAGTTCCTGTATAATTATTGTTAACTAGAAACCTAGTTTTTTATTAATTACTTTAACATACCACTTCTGTAATAGGTATTAGAAGCATCTACCTACTTAACTATAGATTGTTATTGTTTTGGTATTCAAATTCATCTTCTTTATAAACTGACCCAAGTTCTTAAGAGTCATAAGTGGTCATTACTTGTCGAGCCGTGAGTCATTTCTTGGCCGGTCACTTTGAGCGGTTGGCTTGCCAAAACACCAGCTATTTCCGCCCCATATAAAATTTGTATTATTAGCGCGAAAGAAGGTTAATTTTGTGTCTGTTTGTAGTTATGTTATACTTTGATGTTGATGTAATAAGGTCACATGTTCTTTAAATACTCGTGCTGGAGTCATAAGGATTTCTGTTTAGTCTTCGGAGTTGTAAGTTATTTAAATGTTTATAATATTATTGCCATATTATAGGTACATACTTACCTGTATAATTTTACGAGTAAGCAATTTTTACGCGTTTGTGTTTGTACAATTTTTTGCATATATTTAATATGAATGTTGTAGCTTCAACCCGTCGTGGCCCATTATTGAGCACGGGTCTTTCCTTGTAACTAAGGTCTTGGGGCGTAAGAGTAGGCTTCGAGCGTAAGAGAGGCCTTCGGGCGTAAGAGAGGCTTTCGCTTGATATAAAAATGTCTAATGGCAATTTACTCTACAAGTCTCCAATAATGTGCGCTGTAAACCAGTCAGAAGGAGAGATCCGTACTCAGTAGCTTGCTATCACTGTATTGATGAAAACGCTAGATTTGATAATACGCACGCAATTATTTATCAGATTTTACTAGTAAACTGTCTACAAATTTGATAGATATCGTTCGGTGATAAACGATTGTGTTTAACGATCCGAGTATAACTACTGTTAAACTGAATTTGATTTACATTGAAGTGTGTGAGATTAATTGTATGTTATATACACATACATGTATAATATATCTGTAGCTTATCGCTGTCTGTAGCATGGAAGATATACAGAAGAAACTTATAGAGGGGTTTGTAGTAAGGAATGGAACCCAAAACAACCATTTAAAAAAAAATCTGTTTGTCTGTATCTCTGTTTGTCGGTGCCTTTATTCGCGCTAATCTCAGAACCGGCTGATCCGATTTGAATGCGGTTTTCATGTATTCATGTATTGAGCCAAGCTTGGATTGACACTTATTTTTATTGAAATCGCTTCACAAATAAAAAAGATATGGCAATTTAAAGAATTCCGTCTATACAAATTCCGCGCGAACGGATTCGTGGGCACAGCTATTATGGAGTATAGTTGGGAGTGACTGTGCGTAGTCTAGTCATTCCAACGTTGGTCACCTGAACATGAGGGTCTGAGTTCACATCCTACACGCACCACTTTCAGAAGATATGCGAGTATCACAAATTATTAAATAAATAAAACAAATATCTCAGGACAATTCACTCACGGCCATCTAGCCTCAAACTAAGCGTTAGCTTGTGCTATGGTGATCAGACAACTGATAAACATACACTTTATATATATTCTATATTCATATATACCTAAATAGATAATTTAACACACAGAACAAATATTCCTGTTCATCACAGAAAAAATCGAACCCATGTCCTCCGGTCCAAACAATTCAGTCATTGCGCAATTATCATTTGTTTTGGTGAAGGAAATATAGTGAGAAGTTCACATAATAAAGTTATCCATATAATTTTCAAAGGTGTGTGTGAAGTCTACCAGTCCGCACTGGCCTGCCGGAGGACTGTAGCTTGTACCTACCCTTGAGGATTGTGATAGGACATCCGAAGACTTCAGTTGGACAGTCTTGACATTGAGTGAGACCTTTAGACGAAGCGAGAGCTAATTAATATTTGGTCTCAGGTCAGGACTGTTATTTGTGTGTGTGTTTGTTGACATGTCCGTGCCACCTCACAATGACTCCTAGAGACAGGAGGTATGTGTGTGTAAGATTTATTTATAATTCAATTCCTTGGAGACTTAAAGGTACCAAGAGAATAGCAAATTATTATCTCTCACATATTATTAAAAAAAAATGTTAATTATAATGGCGCCAATATTAAGTTTAAGCCTCACGAGTTTCACGGATGCACTAACAGTTTCTCTTTTTATATATAATGAAGGTTGTGGACAGATATCTCGGGGTCATGACGCCTAGCCTAGCTAACATATACGATTCCTGAGTCTGCGTCCGAAATAAAACTATTTACTACAGTAGTGATGCGCTTATTATTAATTGTTTGATATCGAAAAAACACTTGTAAGTACCGTATTATCTAATTTTTGTCATATTTACATTGGAGTTTAATGTTACTCGTGTAGTATTTCTAACTATTGTTGTAGGGTAAGGATTATAGCGGCCCAACTAGCTGCCTTTCACCTTTTCTCTGTTCGACCGTCTTAATTTTTATGCGTGTGTTGGTCGCAGTGTCGGAGAGCCAGTCCTCTTTATTTTGTTTTTTTTTTTTTTTTTTTGTTAATTTTAAGTACTTATAAGAATTTCTAAGGCAAAAGAGTCGAGTGCATCTGTGTCTAATTAGCTTCTCGTTTAACTTACTCAAATCTGTAAAAGCGTATAATTTTGTATTATCATATTAATAGACTGCAAGTAGAGCTTTTTATATCGATATCGCTCACTCTGTCACACAACCCTTGCGGGCCGCGAGGCGCGGGCGTGCGCGGGCGAACGGACTGCCCGGGCGCCCGGCAGCGCGGCCGAACGAACGAAACCATTCACTAACGCGAGCGTGTTTACGAACCCCTTACGAACCCAACGCTGAATTGAATACCTTCGCCTTAATACCTGCCTAGTGTTGTGCTGATATCCGTTTGGATTTTTTAAGTTAAACTGAGGTGAGTTCCTTTTCCGAATTTTGGAGGGATTTGTTTCTTAATTTTTTTTGTGGTTATTTTTTTATATGTATGCGTAATGCGTATGGTTACCTGACATTAGGATATTTTGTGCACGGTTTTTAAAATTCAATCTAATCGGCTTTTCATGTAAAATCTGTTGTGGATTACTTACGCCAATATTTGAACCAGATAATGTCACTTGAAATACAATTTTGTAAAGCTTATTTCTTAGTGAAATTATTTTCGTAGTTTTCAAACTCAGAATACTTTTTAAATCGTGTGCAAGTTCTGTACGTTAATCTAAAGACGAACTTTGACACTTGTCAGTGTAAAAATGACATCAAACATCAAAGAGGGAAATACGTGTTAACTTGCTCACAACAAAAGTTGTCTAGGATTATAATATTGAATTATTTTAATATATTTCCAAGTAAGTAGAAGTTATTGTTTTTAATTGGGTCGACCTATTATGTCGTACAGATAATAATTAAAAGAAAGATGTTGCATAGGACTATTTTTTGTATGCACTTTACTTTTTATTCCTGCCTACTTACCTATTTTGCTTCAATACAGAGATTTTATATATCATACTAGTAAACAGTATTATTTATATTAACATATAGGATCCTCCTGGAAGGCACGAACAACACAAAAAACAACCCTGAACAAATATTTATCTGTCGAATAAATATCTGCGGCGACCAGTAATCGAACCCGAGATTCCTTCGCAGACAGGGTCGCTGCCAATTACACTACAGGCGTTTATTGTAGCGGAAAGGATAGAGGATCATTAGATCAAGGGTCCATTACACTTTATGGATTAATAAAAGTAAAACGCACTTCAAAATTAGTGCAATAGAAGTCGCGTAATTTTAGCGAAAGGTTGTGATTAGAATTACCGTGATTATATTAAGCTCCTAAACTTTATTTCTGTTGTTAATTTATTCATGCTTTATCGCTCCATCAATAAGATGATGCTTTTATTTGTAGTACCAGGTAGACCGAGCTTTACTCGTTACCTGTTATTATAATAACACCGTCACGTAGCGCAGTTTAATCTTAGAAGAAATGGTGTCACCCAATGATGTGACACAAATGTTTTTAAAATTTTTGTATTTACTGATATATTTTTTTAAATTTGAAGAAAAGAGAGAGATAACATTTCTTTCTCTTTACGTTTTTCTGTAGTTTTTCGGTAGTGATTCCTAAAGGTAAAAGAAAAGGGTTCCTAAAATTTCGATTACACCCGGCTGGGACACGCATTTGTGTCAGATAAATGTTTGTTTTCGGACTGAGGGTGCTTGCGTGCGTGTTTTCCAAGCAATCTGCAAGACAGGTAGTCCTGATGCGGGGCTGTTTGCGTTTATTTATTTACAGATGAAACATGTTTATATGTAACACTATTGCGGGGGTGTGTATGATCTTTTTGTATGTGTGTGTTTTCTGTATATACATACTGCATGTGTGGTAGTTACGTATTGCGCACGTGTGCAAGAATCTCGCGCGTAAGCTGTGAGTAATGGTCGCGTCACACAGGTCAGAATTAGATGCGGCGGCGCATCGTGAGATCAGTTGATCTAATGAATAATTATTGCATGGATGGTCTTGATGATGAACAGCTCATTCTGACTTACTCTCTTGTAAGAGCGTGAAGTTTGTTGTCAAGAGCTTAGTATAAATAAGTAATTCATTTAAAATGTGTTATGTCCTATAAAATATTATCAATGAAGTCATCTAAAAATGCCGACTTCAAAATTTAACCATTCTTCAAGCCATTGCTGACCCACTATTCAGCACGGGTCTCTTCTATTGATTGAGCAGGTCTAGAGCATACTCCACCACTTGGGGCAGCTACCCTCAAATGTGAATTGGTGGAGGACTCCAAGTGTCAGAAGTTATTTTGCCACCCGAGGCCTGCTAAGCGGCATAATGACGGCTATCGAACGATAACAAACGGTACCGAGAATTTTACATGCCTCCGGAGCACGTAATCGCTGAAGATTTTTTTGCAACTAGCATAACCCATCCTCCTACCAGAGTTTACGACAACCAAGTAAACTTTCGGCCCCATAGCAGACACAATTGTCTACTCTGAGGGTTGACACTATTTCCACTAGTTTAAAACAAATGAGAGTAATTCTTTATTTTTAAACAACGATAAGTTAAATTAGTGTGTTTAATGCCTAACTTAGGAATGTCTATAAATCATAGATCGGGATCTGAATATTATTTTACCAGCCATGTTGCAATGGAGTGCCATTGGCAGCAGGTTTAGAGCATGTTATGTTAATTAAACCATGTACTGATTAATAAAAATGGGTAGTGGATCTTCTATATAATCTATTGTGTAATACAAACGGTTCCGTCAAACAAAAACAACGAACTCGTTACAAAATACCCCTTTCGATGCAGTCGTCCGTTGCAATAGCCCCGAATAGAGAATCATTAGAGTCATGAGCGAAAATCGTAGTGTGCGTTCTGCCGCTGGCTTCGTCCCGTACGCACATCCCGGCGTCCGAGACGCACACAAACAAGCAACGGTTGATACCTTTGTTTGAATATAACTATTCGTATTCTATATGTACGTTGCTCCTACCGTCCACACCAGCTGTTGCTTGACATTACTCACAGGGCTATGAGCGTTTTAAACTTAATATAAATAAACGACATGGTAATTTTTTTTCAAAATTATCGGTTAGCTTCTCATAATGCTTATTTAAAACATTAATCATTAATTGCTCTAAGTAAATTTAAAATTAAATTAAGTAGCTTCAAATACGTAACCAAATTTTCTAAAATACAGAAATTGCAGTATTTTTTCTGAATGCACATTTAATAATTTGCGTTTTTATTTATTAATTTGTTTCATATCGTGAAACTAACATGACACTTTCAAAGAATTGAATTTAGTTATTAAGCTAATAATTATAGAGTTTGGGAAGTGTTACCTATTCTTAACGTATACGTAGGCGTTAGGTAATGAATAATAACATGTAAAGAATATGAGCTGTAACCCAATTTTATTATTTTTTTATATCCCTGGGCCTAACGCCAGTGCTGGACGTTCGGTCAATGGCCTCAGATGACTAAGATTGACTATGACTAAGATGATTTGATGTTTTTTATTGACCGTGAGGACAGAAAACAATTTTTTTTTACTGTATTAAATACACATAATACATTAATATAATTACAAATTTAGGACCATAGATTAAATACATTTGTGTAATTTTAGTATCACATAGACTACTGAAATATAAGTCAATGAGCCTAGTTATAGTCGACAAACGAAAAGAAAGGCGTGATAGAGTCTGTCTAATGTATATCGTATAGTATTGGGGCGGTATAGAATACTAACCCCAATCCCATGCTGGCAGACCAGGGTGCTCGTAAGAGGCGACAGAAGTCAGCGGCTTGGTGGTAGGGCTTTACTTAAAGATTATTATCTTTATGTGAAGCCAGTCTGGCTGGCGACCACCCTTTTGCTTGAGTCAGTCGCCAAATGATTCATCGTGTTCCGGCTGGGGGCTTGAGAGCCAGTTCTCTTTTTCTCCCCGTCCTTCAGTCCTTCTCCTTCCCATTCTTCTTCTGTCACCCATCCTGAAGCGGTAGAAGTCGGTACGCGGAAGATACTTATAAAGGAGGTTTGTAGGAGTAGAAACCCAAAACAACAATTTTTAGAATTTTTGTCTGTTTATCTGTTTGCCTGTGCCTTTGTTCGCGCTAATTTCAGAAACGGCTGATTCGATTTTCACTGATGTATTGGGCTTAGCTTGGATACCACATATTTTTTATTGAAATCAGTGTAAAAAAAAGATAAGAATTCCGTCTAAATAAATTCCGCGCGAACGGGCTCGTGGGTACAGCTAGTCTGAGAAATATATCTTCACAAAATCGATTAGTTACAATTTAATTACAAAACCTAGGAATACATTGTTTAACTAGGACGTACACCCGTATGCACATATACCTATATGCACATATATTATATTTACCTCGTAAAATATTCGCAGTTTCGTAATGAGGTACGTGGGTGGTGTCTGCATTTCATAGTAGTAGTAATCAAATGGTATTGATTGATGTCATGAGTGGTATGTGACCACGAGTGGTACTTATATAGTAACATGCGTAATGTTGAATGAATCAGGCAGAATCTATTTTATGATTTTTAGGGGTCCGTAGACCTATAGGCCAGTGGTCATTAGACTTTGCTGTGCCTCAGTCTTACGTCTACATCAAATTCAATTCAAATTCAAAATATTTATTTCATCGTAGGAACATCAAGCTCACTTAATGAAAGTCAAAATATTACATGAAAATTCGAGATTACTACAATTTGATTGTTATGCAATAATAAAATAAATAAATCCCTATAAAATTGGCTACTGATTTAAAAAATATGTAACTTGTAATTAGTTAGACGCTAAAAAATCATAAAGTCTTTCGAACATTGCAATAGCGCAAAATGTGTGTGTAGTGTTAATTACTATTCGCTTTACATTGCCTTTCACCTGTAGTTTAATGAGAGTTAAACATATTTTGTACTTTTCTATAGTTACCATAATAAAAGCATTCCCTAAAAGAAGAAGAACCCAAGAAGCTTATTGCAAATACCTTATCTCAGCTACTGACACTCACAGAAAAGTGTTTTGTAGGGGGAATTTAATAAAGTTAATGTGTTCTTCACATTGCGCTGAAACAAGGCAGGTACGGGAAGCATTTGTACGCGTAACTACATAGGTGACTACATGGCACCAAATTAAGTTAGACTTTGGTCGTGGCTTTAGAATTAGCGGTTTCTTAAAAACATCTAAAAAAACAAAAATCTTGTTATATTTTGAATACATCTTTATAATCGTTGGAATTTGAAACTATACGAAAAATGCTCACGACAAACAGGCGTTAGACAACCTTGAAGGCGTGAAGCATGATTCAGAGTGAACTATTACGTGGGATTATAGTCGATACCTCTTACACGCTCACTTCCCCATGTTTAGGTAAACCATTGAACTATAGGTTAACTTTCTAAAATTTCTGTTACGTATCTACCGTGTGTGGATTGCTACACATCTTATGCGACTAATGTATGGCTGTAATTAAGTAAAAGTATCGAAAATATACTTATTCTATTCTATTCTAATTATTTTATTGTTGCACAACCCCTTCACCAATCCTCACAGGAGGTGAATTGTATACTCTAGGCCTCCTCTATCACGAGAAGAGTACCGCAGCTCTAGTAGGCCATGAATGGGTTGAAGCCAGATTATCTATTTAACCACGCTGGCTGTATGGCCTCACGCGAGTCTACAGTCAGAACACGTGCCTTTCTCGTCTACAATGTCCACCTTGCGAGACTTGCTTTCTTACTAAGATTAAGTCGAATTAAGATCTTTGTAACTTATATTATTATTTGTCTCCGTGCTTTGTAATGTTTGGTTATGACAGGGATTTTCGAAATTAGTATCAAAGCAGGTTAAGTATGAATCTTAAACGGAACGATGAAAGTATATACTATAGGGGCATGTTATGGTAATGCTCTGTAATTGAAGTAGGAAGAAATACTTTTTGGGAGTTTCTAGCCACTTCTTCCCAGTCATAGTAGGGATTTGTTTAAGCGATGGCGTAGAGTAACGTACACAAACTGTTTGTAAAATCGTACTTCGAATAAATAAAATTCATTTTAAATAAATTTTATTGCATTTCATTTGTCGGTATATCATCATAAAATGACTATAGTGTATACTGATATTTCGACCCTGTTGCATGCTCTTGGTGACGACAAGACTGCCGTGGGAGAAGGAGAAGAAACTCGTGACGGGATAACAGTTGACATTAGACACTAATACTAATTAGTCTGTCCACTTTACGTCTAGTTCGGTTTGCGTTTTGTTATTAATATCTTGCTTAGTAGTATTTACGACTTTTTGAGACTTTTTGTGACTTATGACACTTGACAGATACTAACAATAGATGAGCCTGTCAAGTCTACGTCTTGTTCGCAACATATTATATATATATATATATATATATGTGTGTATATATACTAATAAGTTTGGATTAACACTTTGGTGAATATTTATTAAAATGGATGCACAAATAAAAAAAGATATGACAATTTAAAGAACTCCGTCTATATAAGTTCCATGTGAACGGAGTCGCGGGCTCAGCTCGTATTATTTTAAAATGTTTAGTGTTGATGAAAGTAAAAAAATATTAGATGAATGTTCTTTCTCGGATTAAGGGTGTTGTGATGTTTATTTGTGTCGTGAAATGTCGAAGTAACCCGTGGTGTAGGGAACCCTAGTGCAATGCTATAAGTGTTTAAGAATTATTTTTTCAGCAACCTGAACTAATATCGGAAACGATTTCGATTATGGGAATAGGTATCGTTTTGTAATAAATATAAGTACAACTCATTTATTTGCGGGCAATGTAATCATAAATATTGTGCTGGCTTCCTAAGCCCCATTGGCAATTGCTACTATATTATCGCTGGATTATGACTCGCGCACGATTGAACGGGGATTAGCTATCATAGGAAGCCAGCTATTGTGTGAATTATAACGTAATTTTATTGTTGTGATGTAATACGAAGGGGTAGAGGAGAAAATAAAATGTCACCCCGAACTTTGGGGAGGTAGGTTTCCTTAAAAAGAATTTCAACATTCTATTCTAACAATTTCTTGTTCACACAAAATTCCACACGAAATTCCACATCGAGCTTACTTAATGAAAGTCAAAATATTATATGAAATGAAAGTAGTAATTATTACAATTTGATTATTAGGCAATACCTTTAAAAATCGTTACTGATTTTAAAATTCTGTAACCACTCCTACGATGCCTAAAGTCTCCGTAGACAATACCTATCTAACTACTATATAACATCGGCTTACCTAAAAATAATACATACTTCGCCTAAATACCCTAGTGTATGCCAGAATATTAATATAATAAGCAAGTAAATATTCCTCTAAATAATACACGATCAAAGGTTGAAGACGTGTGCGTCTAATATATACCCTCGAGTCGAATAATGGCTACGCTCGAAGAATATTGAATAAAGCACCGTATAACGCCCCATCGAAAATTCGACTCAAATTATTCGTTATCGCTAATGTTTTATGGATGAATAAACAAACATTAGAACCTCTTATTACTGAACATTTCGGATTTACGTGACTTACGCTGAGCCTAGTTATTTCGTTATTGTGAATTGATTGGATGCGTTACGTATATATAAATAAAATATACAACAAAAGTCGTAGCTTCCACCCATTAATTACCCACTACTAAGCTAGAGAGACCTGTCTGTGTTTCTCCTCATACAGAGGAGTCCTAGAGCATACTCCACCACGCAGCTCCAATTGGGGGTTAGCGCGCAACCCAAGTGTTGGGAATTTTTAAACCACTCGAAGGCCTTCGACATGGCTTAGTGATTGCTATCTAACAACAGGGGTCAGCGGCTTTACGTGCCCTCCAAAGCACATAAGCTTTTGAAGCATGAAGTTTTTGCCGCTGACCGTCAACCTCTTACCAACTGCACCCGCTATTGCTTACCTTTTTCAATCACATGCGATCATAACAAGCCGGTATGTAAATAAATAAATAATATAAAACAAAATCCTAAATCGCGTTAGTTACACTTTTTACAACTCAAGAACGGCTGGATCAATTTCAATGTTATTTTGTAACTATTTAAATTTTGAAAACAATGAAAGTGGAAAAACCTGATTTGGAACAATAAGGGATCAGCGTAACTATTGGAGATTGAAATGCTTTTACAGAAAAAAAAATTGTGTCCAGTAATAAATGAAGAAGGCTTCAATTTGAAGATTTGATATACCCAATGTCAATCAATCAATCAATGTCAATTGCCGGACGAGTTAGTATTTTATACAAGTATTTAAAACACGTATAAGTTGGGCTGTATAGACAATATGCATAACTTTGATGGATAAAAAAAAGTAACATTTTCACTTACCTACACAGCTTTATTGAAAAATGTTTTCACAATATTTTGTAAGCAGATAATACGTGAAAATATTAATATGGTCTGTTCGCATTTCAGGTTTTTTCTACACTTATTTTTATATCTAGAAACATAATATATACCACACATGCTTTTACTACTAGGTGATTTACCTTGTATTTTCAAATTCATAATTCTGGTAAACAAACCTAGTCATTTTTATAAGGTTGCGTTAGGTAAATTTGGAACCCTGAGATATTCGCCATATTTGTCGTACGTCCGCGTAACGTTGACGAATTTAGTAGTTCTCGTAGTAGCTGTGATTCGGCAGGATTATATTTTAAATGTATTATTATGCGTGTAATTAATGTTACCATTATTATCATATATCATGCATATAATAAATCAGTAACTGATCACTGCCTGTACATAGAAGATATATGGAAGAAACTTACAGAGAGTGTAGTAAGGAATAGAACCCAAAACAACCATTTTTAGAAATTTACCCTTTAACTGTTTGTTTGTGACTGTGTTTGGTTTGACTTTTTGACTTTGGTCACCTGACACAGGCATTTGCATATGCTTACTAGGTGGTCTTAGACAATTAAAGAGTTATTGTTATATTATTAGACAAATAAAGATTTATTTTGTTCGCGCTTATTTCAGAAACGGCTAATCCGATTTGAATACACAATACAGAAGTACAAAAATTATTATAAAAGAACCAGCATGGGCGGAACCGGCTGCGGAGGTGTATTATCTCCAAGCATCCTTCTCCTTAATATATTCATTAGCACTATATATAAAACGGGTACTCTGTCTCTATAAGCCGTGATTTAATTTGTTTCTTAAATATTTCGAATAGTTCATTATTCAGAATCAACTTCATTATAATCACTTTATTATAAAGTGAACACCGAGCCCCATAAAAAGATCGCTGCACCTTACGCAAGCGATACGAGGAGGGAACCGAATGGTGCATATTTCTAGTTTCGCTTTTTCGTTTATAAAAACCTACGTTTTTTCGAATAAATTACTATAAATATATTGTGAAACCACTGTTAGTATATTGATTTCTTTAAAGAATAGACCGCTTTTATCGATAAAATAGCGCTAATGTTCAGTTTATGCTAATACCGTGAGAATTTAACTATTCAGTTATTCACTTAGCGTCAGCTCTCCAAGCTGTCTTTTGTATATTCACTTTCCGTCACCTTTTCTTTTCTTTTTTTTTCCATAACGGCTACTTTTCACTGGCAATTTTATTTCTGATATTTTAATTAATTCCTAAGCTATATGTTATAATGCTAATTATACCACTCCATCCAACATATAATCTGTATCACAATTGAAAAACAACAGTTTTACAAGAAAAATATTCAAAAATTTTAAATACCGAATTACTCGTACTTACATTAGACGGTAGCATACGAAGTCTGCGATGTCATTTCTATTTTTGAATCCACCAACTTGTTTTATTATTTATTTACAAAGTTTTTTTACGACCGTGTGCATAATAGATGAAGCCGTTTGTAACGGCAATACATTACCTTCGAAATAAATAATGGATCGTATTTTTAACGTATAACGGCGAAGTCATTACAAATTCATGATGTTCCGGCGATAGTTGAATGCTTCTGTTCTTGTTCTTCGGAACTGCTAAGCGGCTTACGATTAGGATCAGGCCAAGAAAAGTTTTCCAACACATAAATATTTACCATACGTTCAACTTCACAATGCCGGATTATCAGTTGCAGAGGATACGGGAACAGGGAATTTTAACGCAGAAATACGACAAATTTCTTATCCTTTACAAATAAATAAATTTGAAGTGTCTGTTTGTAATATTAAAATAACTGCTTTTACTAAATGCATATGTATGTAT
>DWKC01000436.1:0-12887 GCA_018249195.1 Racta chiria
TAAATGACTATTTATAGAACTCCGTCTATACAACGGAGTCGCGGGCACAGTTAGTTTAAAATAAAAAGGTTTTTTATCGGCCCATAGGCCTTATGAGGTCAATACATATTGTCTGAAAACACATTCAAATGTCTTTGATGCCTACGTAAGACAGATTCGCGACTAGTTCGGTAAGAAATAATAAAAAACAAACTCAGAAAACTTTTAAACGTCGAAAATTACATACTTAATATCTTGTAGTAGATCCGTTCCATCGTTGAAGTTAATTGTTCGTGCGATGACATCGATTGTTACGTTTTTTATGCCTTTCCTAATCGTACGTCCGTCAGTTATTAATATAGTACCTATCTACCAGCAGCTGCATCTAAGGTTAACGTAATTGTACGTAATATTGATATTTATCTCAGATAGTTACGTAACAGATAAATATTTGTTCCTGGATCATGGATGTTATTTATGTTGGCTATGCTAACTGTGTACAGGGAGTATTAGGGCAAGGTATAAAATTTATAGGCGATTTATTTTTCATTAGTGAGAGTGTAGTGTCTATACTATTATAGTGTGTACACACTGATATACTGTGTACAAGTCACTCTGTAATTGTCTTACTGTATAACCTCTCTTTTGTTTTAAAAGAGTACCAGGAGCTTTTTCTTCGGCTTTTTTCTTCTGGCCTACACTAGGTTATATAGGCTAAGGATGTTTTAGCAAAAACGATGACAAGTTAGATAGGTATTGTCTACCGAGGGTAGGCATTAGCGTGGGATTGGTTACAGATTTTTAAATCATTAACTAATTTTAAAGGTATCATATTGTTTAATAATCAAATTTCGACTTACATTTCTTGTACTATTTAGACTTTCATTAAGCGAGCTCAACGTTCCTATGATGAAATATATATTTTAAATTGAATTGAAATAAACTGAGCTAAGTCATATCCTATGTATAAAATATCTATTTATGTATGTATTTAAAAATATATAAGTTTATCTGTCTGGTCACCGTAGTACAAGCTAACGCTTAGTTTAGGATCAGATGGCCGTGTGTGAGTTGTCCTGAGATATTATTTATTTACTTATGTTCCCGTCTGTTTCGCGTTTCTCTTTATGTCTTTTCAGGTTATGTTTTAAAATGTTAGAAATTATAGAATGTGTTTAATCCAAATAAGCCAAAAAAACGTAACAAAACAAAACATAAAAGTAAAAAGAAATGGTCGGAACCCTGAAGAATACCCACATTTTCTTTTCCCAAGTTAATATTATAATAATATATATAGTTCGATGATAGGTAGCTCTGTCGGAACCTTACGGGTGCGCGGGGTCAGCCGCGCGCCTGATTCATTTTTTGTCTATCTTATATGAAAGTCTGCCAGTAATGTGGTGGTGGACGGCTGGAGTTTCCAAAATACAAACATAAATACATATATTTATTATACGACAGTTTGGCGCGGTTGTACTTTATTGTAGTGGATCGTACTCGGCTCCTAGAGGGGGGAGTGGAACGACATTGCAACCAGGGTCGCGGTGCCGCAGACAGCGGCGGCCGCTCTAAGGCTTCGACTCAATATCGATCGCTCAACATGTAGCGTAATACAATAATACTAATTAATTTAGAAATATGCTTTACGCTACACGCGGTACCCCCGTGTGCTGCGGCCCCGGCCCAAGCGACAGCCGCACTGCGACGACCTTTTAAACACAATCTTATTTTAGACACTATGTTTTCTTAGGTACTATGTTATATTTCGCCGTTTCTTCTCTTTATACCGAAACGGTGGTAGAATCAAAATATTTGGCATTCATACCTAAGGGTATTAAAAAAAACCTACCTAAATTATTTGAGTTTGAGTTTAGAGATTTTTTTATATATTTAGTGCTGTTTTGCAACATATTAATGAAAAGAGAAAATTAAACTTATGATATAAAAATTCCAAAGTATACACCGTACCTATTAAGATGGGTTTTATTAAGATGAGCAATCCCTTATAATCAATTTTAATTCAACAGAGTGCTGGTGTAGGGCGCCGCGTGACCTTGACTGCGTCAAATAATGGTGTAGGGTAAACAAACTTAAGAATGAACTCGCGCTGGGCGTGAGTGAGACACGCCCCGCCTCCCGCCGCGACACGCCCTGCCCTCCGCGTTCCTCTTGCCACCGTCACCCATCCATGGGCTGCATATACCAACACACTCCTTGAATAACAACTAATAATTTAAACTAAGTTACATTTGAGGTACACAATACGCCTAAATACATAATTAGTGGTAAAGCTATCTAGGTATAGAATACCTACCTAAGTTATTATGGACAAATGCACTTATGTTATACCTAGGTATAGGTTAAGAATAATAAAATATCTTGGGACAACTCACACACGGCAAACTGTCCCCAAAACTAAGTATTAGCTTTTACTATGTTTATCAAACAACTGATAGACATATATATGTATTTAACCAGGCAAGCGAGCAGACGGGCAGTGGGGCCTAATGGCAAGTGATCACCGCTGCCCATGGCCATTAACAACACGAGGCTGGAGTGACAGTATCGCGTTTCCTGCGAGGAAGGAAGTGACGGACTCGAACGCACATCGTTACGCCAACGGAATCAATAACGTCACTAACTGACCCCAGACACAGCAACAGCATGCCGCTCCAGGATGGGCGACAGAAGAATGGGACTGGCAAGCCCCCAGCCGGAACTCGACGAATAGTTGGGCGGCTGACTCAAGCAAGAGGGCGGTAGCTAGCCAGACGGGGTTTATAAATAGATAATAATCGCCCATGCCCTGCCACCAGGCCGATGACTTCTGTCGCCTCTTACGACATTCTATTCCGCCAGCATGGAATTGGGGTTGGTTATTCGAAGCCACCCAGTACGGCACAAATATATTTTAAATACATACTTCTGTAGATATTTTTTACACCCAGACTCACGGAACAAACATTTCTGTTCATCGTAGAAAAGTTTGTCCTTGGTGGGATCCGAACCTATTCGTTTAGCACTCAGGTTTTCTAACTACTAGACCAACAGACCAGTCGCTTAAGAGTATACTTAAAAGTTTGAATCATAGCGCAAATTTATGGAATGCAAAAATAAAATCCTGTTTTGCAAGGAACTCCTACCATTCTGCGTTACCGTTGACGTTACCCTTCACAATATGGGAGCCACAACCTCGGCCGGCCGTAGCTAACATGATTTGTTTATCTTTCAAATTAGTGAGATATGTAAGAAACAAAGAAAGAAATATATATTTCACTTAAAATTCTTTCTACAAGCAAAAATAGTAAACATAATAAATAAGGTAAATGGGGTCTGGAGTGACCTCATGTTGGTCGCAGAGAAACTACGACCGCTGGTTTTCATAATGCCCCCTAGGTCATCGGTTCGGATGACTGGATCATAATTAATATTATAGGTCAATACAAATGAATGACCTTAATTTTCCCAATTACGCCCTTTTAATAAACAAATTTATAAATAACATAAAATAAAAGCGGAATCTATACATACTCGTATATGACTTTTTTCCATACCTATATAAGTCAGATATGATCAACCAGGACAAACTTTTCTGTGATGAGCAGGATTGTTTATTCTGTGTGTGTTGGATGTAATAATATCTATTTATGTATGTATTTCAAAAAATATATTAGTATGTTTAACATTTGTCTGATCAACATAGTACAAGCTAACGCTTAGTTTGGGATCGGTTGGCCGTGTGTGAGTTGTCCTGAGATATTTATTATTATTTTTACTGTAATAATATGTATCTCGAAACACAAATAGGTCACTCTTATACTTGCAGTATAACTGTTACAGTAGGTTTAGTTAGGTACAAAACACGTGTAAGTTGTGTAATTACCTAGTTAGTCATTGCAGGCCGCACGCCGCTGCGGCTGCGCGCCTGCATACTGTGGATGTGGAGATGGAATGACGCAGGCGGATCAAGGTCGCGGACGACAACCGAACAGTAGGCAATGTCTTCCGGGGTTTTACTCGACGAGAATCATTCTGATCACTGTTTTTTTCACAAGATGAAATAAGCATTTAATATAATACACCAACAGTTTTATATGAGAGAACTTCTATTGAAGATTACATTGGCTATGTTATACTTTAAGTACCAAGGTGGCTGAATGTACACAAAACATGGTGTCTGTGCAGTATTTCCCTACAAGAATGTTATCTGATACGACTGATCGGACCTTTGAAATTAACTATATTGTTCAGTTCGTTGAGTTCTTTTTCGTAGGTTTAAAACTGTCGGTGCTCAAGTAGGTACATATTAGTAAATAGGTATACCTAACTACCGATAAACAGAATACTACGTTTAATAAACAAGTTATTAGCTCATCACATTCGTTGGCTTCACTGGACTGATCTTTAGTTCAGTTAGTTTTGACACAGGCACCATCTCTCGAGAACATCTGGATAAAAGTAAGAAGTTCATGAAATAGGTGTACTATCTACCTATTTTCTATTTACCTGCATAACGCAGACATAACAAAGTTATTACACGAACACCTCGGCCCGCGTGGAATAGAGTTTGACTCGAGCTGTTGGATAGTACCGAGTGAAATCATCAATTGAATATTGAAATTGCTAAATGCGTTTTCTGATACGTTATCATTTATATACTGCAAGATTCATTCAGATCCAGACTTGTAGGGTCGTCTTATTCAATTTATAGGCACGCATTGGTTACAAAGCTTTATTTCTCCTTTAATATAAAAATCAGTATCTTAGAACTTTTTACTTATTTTTACAGTTTAGAACTATCACCAGAGAGGCGTGCTAGTCGCTTCCCAGTTTAAATTCGAATGCTCTGCTGGGCTTATTCCCACCGACCAACATGATGCTCCTTGTTGTTTGATTGAACCTACAACACTAACATTTATTTGAAGCTGAAACCACTTGAGATCATAGGCAAGGACGGCGCTAAAGCAAGCGTGTTCCTGAAATAACGCGAATAAAGACCAAATTGTTCTGTGTAATTTACAAACTCTAACATTACATTGCCGCCAATTGGCAAGGCACTGCCGTTGGTTTCGTAATCGATAAAGGACGTAAGTTATGTAACCGGCGGTCGGCAGGCGCGTAGTCGCAGGTACATACGTTGCCCAGTCTACGTACCAGATTACAATCCTTAATCATAACACATAACATGTTATTGCAACTCGAAAATCCACAACGGGCGTGCAGCTGCGGAAACAATTTAACGAATCGACACTTACGATGCTGTTGATTGAAGATCTTTTTGAAAGACACGGTTACCGACGGGAGCCAAAACTTTTCGATTGTGATGAGGAATTGCGATTGTGACAGGGGTAGAAATATATAGGTACATACTCGTCCATACAATAATTCTCTCCAAATCAACCTTTGGGCAGACACGTCACGAGATAAAATCATTAAGCATGTTTTAAATTGTACACTTACTAACTTCCAAAATATCATAAAGCCGGTTAGTGATTTCCACGACCTATTGATTGATTTTCAGACCCGTTGAGTAGTTTTTCCGTGAAGGAGTAACAAACATCCATCCATCCTTTAAAACTTCGAGACCAGAAGGCTGGCAGCCATTTTGTCCAAACAATTAGTTTAGCTGTTCAGCGGGGTAATGCTGCCACCGTTCTAGGGGCATTACAATTGGTCACTTACAATATTTAGGCGAATTTTTAAATTTTATTTTAATTTAGGTTAAAATTAAGATTTTATTTTATTTACTTTGATAACTATATTTTATTTTTAAATTTATTATGTTTTGTTCACAGTGAAATTGTTAATTTCAATAAAAAGTTTGCAACAGAAACTAGATTTATCTGTTCATTTGTCGTCTTAAATGTAGACAGAGTAGGTCCTAGTCAACAACAATTGTTATTATCCTCCGCTTGCAAGTGACATTCACTACATTCTAATACATACCACTCCACAATGATTACACACATACCTTAGTTAGCACCGACATCTTTTCTAGCGATACCCATCTACAAAACAAATTACAAAATACCTCGACTTGCTCTCATCAATAACTAATTAATTTAATTCTCAGAACTTAAGTAAGAACCGACGTAAAGATTGTAATCTTTATTTATACATGACTAGCGACCCGCCCCGGTTTCACACGGGTGCAATGCTGATATTAAATATACTATAGAATGTATTTATATACAACAATTGGATGAGGATTATTGCTGTATTGTTTAAAATCATTCGTAAATAAAGAATATAAAATGGTTATGTCGGTTATCCCTAAGAAATAGACATATACCATCGCGGACTTTTTCGTAGACCTTTTTAAGATGTACAATACTGTAGTACATTATTTTGATCTATCTCGTAGCGTTCAACCAGCTTTTGCAATATAAGCGCAAACAATGTGTTTATATACGACATCACATTAGAAATCTCTAAATTTATCAGTGGTTCTTTAGTATTACTAACTTTACTCTTTAATTACTCTATCTAATAAAAACCGCATCAAAATCCGTTCGGTACTTTTAAAGATCTAAGCACACATAGGGACATACAGCAGGAAGCGACATTGTTTTATGCTATGTATTGATTGATTGATTTGTACATACATGTGTTCTATTAGCTCGGCACCCGTACCACCCATTCCGGTGTATGGTTTGTCAAAGCGGACGCTTAGAATAACAAGTGTTAGATTACTATATGCGTAGGTAGATGTGTGAATGAGAATTGTAGGAAGTACTCAAAAGTTAGGTATCATGTATAGAACCAGCCAGGTATGGCATGCACGATGCAGTAGCGCTGGCAGTGGGAGTCTTCCGAGAACCAGTGTGGGGTTACGATGTATCTAGGTCGTATTCATTATGCATTTTTATCCTGTCCGACGTCATGAGGTGTAAGGCGAGTGTAAACATTGACTATTGAGTCGATCGATTCAATACATTTGCAATGTATTGACATTATACCAATTTATTAGGACATTCACTGAATCAAGATAATATATTACAAATCAGTTTTAATTTAGTTAACAATGGTAATGATAAGTAACAAACGTGTAGTAGTTTGAATGCAATAACTAACTGGATAGTTCGCGTAAATATGTACTATTTTAATAAACAATATATCGGGTTTCATGGGACTCGAGCGCGCGAGCTTTGACCTTATTCATAAATTGTGGATACTCGGCTCCTTGGCGATTCACAGTGGGCTGAATATCGCCATTTCAAAGAAACTTACTTTCATCTGGCGTTTATTAGCTATAAATGGATTCTGCTCATCATATCTATGTTATAAAATATCGTTTGAGGCTGTTGTGATGAAAAATAAATGAAAGAGTTATATTAATTTTCTGATTTTTTAAAATTAATATGAAGCTGACTTATAAAATGCGGCTATTTTTTATTTGTTTACAAAATCGACAGCTTTTTTTTTATTTAACGTGAATTATCTTATTACGTATAACTGCAAGCCAATTACAGATTTTTATTTAAATATACATATATGACACATCACTAGTCAAGTTTACTTAACAACTGATACAGTGCAGTGCATTCGTGTACATGTTCGTGAGTGTGTGTGTGTATGCGTGTGCTTGTGTCAATGTGTGTATCTGCCAGACTTTAAATACATGAACCATAATAACAATTATAAATCTCACTTCACGTCAATATCTCTGAAATCGCAAGATTGGCCGTTGTATCCTTGCACACAGATTTAATACTTTTGTAAGATTTTGACACACTTAGTTTTTTTTTAATAGTTCAATAATAATATCAGCTGTATTATGTGGAAGTTGACGTCTTTCTTAAGTTTTTGCAATAAAGAGATACATGTAAAAGCTAAAATATTAATTACCATATATATCTTACCATGTCTATATCTCCTCCAGGAATGTCCAGGGCCATGAGCCTCATTTGTGAGACCAACCTAGGTAATTAATATTTATCCTTTAACCGAGTCTCTTTGTTGCAAAAACTAATGCTATTTAAAAAAATGCTTTGGCTAATCAATAAACGAACCATGTAAAGATTAAGTATCTATTAATCTTTACATGGGTAAAGATTAAGTTTCTATGTTTATGAAAGGAGATTTTCAGCCAACTGTGCGATTTTGACGCTCTTCTAGAATGTCACCGTCATCCACTTAGCTTCACTCAGGGACTTCAATTCTGCTGTGGGCGCAATATGCTGCACTTTAGCTGGTAACCGCTGTGAAAAGTTTTCTACTCTTGTAGTAAAAAGTCCATTGCTATCTTAGTAATAAATAAAATTATATATATCCTTTTAGTGTGAGAGCTAACGTAGTGTTTGTCTGTTTGTGCGTGTATAGCGCGAACGCGGCGTCGTACGAGCTGACGGAGGGCCTGGGGGTGGGCGGCTCGTGCGCGCAGCCGGGCGCACTTGCCGTCCCCCTCCAGCACCAGCAGCACCAACAGCTGCAGACCACGCATGACGCGCGCAAGAGGAAGACCAACCATTAGTGAGTATACCTACCATACTTGTAGTCAACGCTACGCATTGTTAATATGTTCTTATACGTGTTTACTGTGAAGGACACCAATCATCTTGTTTATCATTTAAAACAAAAACGGATCGAACAATAATAAAATGAGATCACCACTAACGTCGTTGACGGCAATTAAATACGCATTGTTATGAATAACCCAAAATCTACTCGTCATGTCGCTGTAATGTAAATGATTCAAACGAGTAAAAAATTTGGAGGTAACAAATATTAAAGTTGAATTGAGAACCTCCTCCTTCTTTTAAATAGATTCATCATTACAACCCATAACTGTCCCACTACTGGCCTCGGGTCTCCACTCATAATGTGACGGGTGCAGGCCATAGTCCACCACGCTGGCCTAGTGCGGACTGGTAGACTTCACACACCTTTTGAGATCTTTATGAGAACTCTCGGGAGTGAAGGTTTCCTCACGCTGTTTTCCTTCACCGTAGCAAGTGAATGCATGATACGCACATAACTTTGGAAATTAGAGGTGCGCGCAGCAGGATTTGAACCCGGGACCTTCGTTCGAGACACCAACGTTCAAACCATTAGGCTATCACTGCTTTTTTTTAAATCGATTAAAACATGTTTAGTGGATTTAGAATAACTACAGTATAATATAATATATGTAAACGTTTCCAAACTTCTAAGCGTAAGAACCTATTATGTTTGCGGAAGCAATTTAACCGGATTTCTTGGCGTAGATGTTTACGGTCGGGTTAGCTGTTTTGCTGTTGCGTGTCAGTAACTCTGACAATTCTATACCTACTTAATTGGTATACGAATCTTATTGGAACCGAAATTTGTCCAATACTGAGACACTGATTATCGGTTCAGACCGAATCCACACGCAACATTTGTACCCATCATACGTACATTACCATAGTAAGTACCTTCACTGTTTAAGTAAACATGAAAATGAAAAAGATTCTGTAGAACTATTCAAGAAAATGTGTGTTGAAGCACTTGATATAAAATAAGTAAACATTTATTCGAACATTTTTGAAATTTTCTCCTGTGGAGGGATAAAATAGGGGGTGAGAGTTAGTATGGAACTTCGTCACTGACGCAGATATAACCATGACACTTTGCATTTATTGTTAAAATCATATTATACCTCTATCAAGTGTTTACTACACTACTAGCTGAGCCTGCGGCTCTGTTGACGCGGAATTAATATGACGGATTTTTTTAATTGTCATATCTTTTTCGCGGGCACAAGGTAGAATCACTTTAGGTAGAATACCAAGGTAGAATAAATTTGGTGGATTCCAAACCTTTATTTATCTACGTGTTAGATTACGCTTTTCAATGATTCCTGCTATTGGTGCTGTCTTAGACAGGAACGCAAGTTGATAAAATTTCGTGTAAATTAGTTTTTTTTTTTTAATATTTATATTTATTTTATTTGAGCTTATAATAAAATTAAATATGGAGTAACGGTAACATTCAATACAGAAATATGTTTGTCAAATTGAATTCTTCTATAAAATCTTACATTTTCTCGCGTAGTATTTTTAAGAAATGATTTAATAAATTGCCTTCTTTACTAAAACAAATTTGCGTGTAATATTATTAAAATGCGCTATAAAAAATATCAGGTGTTATGCTCCTGACGTAGCTCTCAACGATCGTATCGGAATGTCTGTCTCGGCTGGTAACATGCACTTATTGGCAATGTCACTCAGGACCTATCTAATTCTTTACACTATGAGGGATGGTGACTATAAATGTACTAGGACAGAATTGTAACACGTGATAATGACGCTCTTTTCCGTGTTAGCGTACTAGCGCAGTGCGTTCGGGATCGCGAACCTCGCTAGTTGTCACTGAGCTGAGTATGGAACGCGTCTTAATAGCGAACAATGGCTGCCATTAGGATTGTTACCATAGCGTGAGTTTATTGTAAATGGAAACTGGATAGCCAGCTTTGACTCGTGCATGGAGACCAATACTATTGCCATCGTTCAGGACTCCGTCGCGGCATCCGCGCAAATAGCAATAAATATTTATGTCAACAGATATACAGGCCACAGGCGCTTCTCATAACAACTTACATCTACCATCTCAGCATTTTATGTGAAGCATCAGCATATTGGGAATTTAAAAATATGTGAATAAAATTAGGAGAATTCTATTGTTACATAAAGATGCCAATGTCTTTAACGAACTTAAGCTTCAGGAATGTGATAATGCCTTGCTAGACAGTCCTGGTTGTTGCTTACGTTTCTTTACATTTAACTCGGCGAATACAATTCCTTAGAACAAGTAGTACCATACATTACATTGCACTCTACGCGTCCACATATTCTATATCTACGTCGAACGTGTACCAGTACTTTTGTCATTTATAATTCTTTCGAATATATTTTTTTTTTAATAACATGTACCTACTTAATATTCATTTTGTTTGTTTGGTAATTTGCTATGTTTGGCGACTAGGATGAGCCACATATAAAAAGAGATCAATATCGTTCATGCACATCAGAAAAGCTGCCAAAATACAAGGAGTCATTTTTCAGATGATATGAGAAAAGAGGTCTTCTGTCAGATTGCGTACTGTCAGTCAATTTTGGGCCATAGAATCTTTCTTAGGAAGGTAGGAAGCTAGGTATCCACCTAACCTGTCCAGTCTATCCAGACTGACCGTCGGTCAATGTATATAGGCCTGCCTTACGCGCCCGCTGTTGCACTCGATCACTTGGATTGATTTAGCAGCCGGGATAGGAACGCATCTATAATGATCTCGTCCACTCATCCACTCGTCGATCTGCCCAGTCGACAAGTAGATATGTGTGTGTGTGTGTGTGGGATGTCGATTAACAGTGTGGTCGGTTCTGGTTTCAGTGTCGGCGGGGATGCATACGACATGAGCTCCGAGACGTCGCTGCAGTCGATGCAGACCAGCCCGTGCAGCGTCACGCGCAAGCGGAAATCATCCTCATAGTGAGTCAACATTATTGACCTTGACATACCTACATTAATCAGCTGTTGAAAAGTTTCCTGTTGGTATGTATGTTTACATAATCTGTACAATGCAGTCTCAATAACTTTACATCGATAGATAGTAATTATTACCATAAGTTAAACACTAATCATTTTACGCACTCAGCTCCTCGCCATAGGGTTCCCTGTGTAGAGGTGGTATCAGCGGCATCAACAACCCAAGAGACACCAAGAGAACAAATGTTTGTCTGTCGGTGTTATGTGTACATTAACATGCAGAATTTCTCAATTTGCCTAACACACATAATAGTTAAAATCGAAGACGAGCATGTGGTAGCTAAGCGCAAGGTGCATTTCCTCAGAAAGGGTCCATATAACTTCATTATTTTACGTCAACTCCTCAAAACTATACACTATAGTTGGTTATTTCGACGTTCTACTCATCTAGCCGTCGTCTAAGTTTGTTGATAAAAATTCGCTAAAAAAATTAATTTGCATAATGTCGAAAGTCCACTGCTAACAGCTATTACTAGTAATCTGTTAGATGCCGATCGGTGAGTTAGTCTGTATTAAGGTAAATATCGATCCGGTATCCGTACAAAAACAAATTAGTTTATCTTTGTGAGAGCCCCTGAGCCCCTTGCACGGATTCGCGAGCCACCCGACAATGCAACCAATTAAATGGCCACGTGGCAAATGAACCGTTGCCCGGAGACGCGAAACGCGCGTATTTTACGCAAATGGGAACTCGCGCACCCCTTTGACCCCATTGTGTAGTACGCCTTACAAACTCAACGTGGCCAAAATTACTTAAATTTACACGTGATCCAACTCATTTACTAAACGGAAACTAATCTTGTTATCCTATTCTTCTACTTAGATTAATTTGTTAGAAGTAGGTGCCTATATAATGAACATAAACGGCGGTTTGTGTCGATCGGAAGAGATCGGCAAAGATAAGCAACAGCGGGCGCGGTCGGGAAATGGATGGGTGATCGTAGTGGCAAAAAATCTTGAGCGCTTCCCTGCTTCGGATGATACGTAGAGCGACGGCTCTTGATTGTTGATTGGTTTTCTGTGAAGCGTGTATGGTGGCAAATCACCCTTTTTAACAGACATACGCAAGAGCAATATGTAAACGTTTTGTAATTAGTAAATTGGTAATTAAAATAGTATTGTTTCTTTACCCATTTTTTATCAACAAACTTAGTAAAGACGAGATAAATAACTATAATGTGAAGTTTTAGGTGGTTTACGTAAAATAATGAAGTTATATGGACCCTCCCTTTGTATGTGTGTTTATTTTTTAAAATATCATAGGTTTCTCTCCTAAGCACTCTTCAATTCTATTGTGTTATTAAGAACGAAGATTTTATTATAGTTTATTATAGAAGAACAGGTCCCCGCTAATTGATACGGGCGACTTGTGTCTTTTGTTTGATTTATATTATAAGGGTTAC
>DWKC01000437.1:0-12862 GCA_018249195.1 Racta chiria
GTGGTGGGAATCGAACCCACGACCTCCGGCTTAGCAGTCAGGTTCACTAACCACTAGACCAACAGGCCAGTCAATATATAAATATCCAAATCATTTCAGGGGAAATAACGATCGGGATAAAATTGATCCTCTGTCCATTTCCTTGATATGGTCTATTTGTGAGCTAAGTTTCATCTTAATCCGTTCAACTGTTAAAGCGTGAAAGAAACCCAAACATCCTAACATATTCACAAACTTTCACATTTGTAATATTAGTATAAATATAGATTACGTTACATATTATTTTTCTAAGCCGGACAAACAGACAGACAGACAGGCAGACAGGCAAACAGGCAGACAGGCAGGCTGGCAGGCATTCAGACAGGCAGGCAGGCAAGCAGACAAGCAGACAAACAGACAATCAGACATAAAACCTAAAAATGGTTATTTTGGGTTCTACTTCTTACCACAAACCCTCGTTGTATATTTCGTCCATATATTTTTCATGTACAGACAGCGATCAGTTACAAATTTATTATGGTAGGTTTATATATGATAGGTAAATTAAGCTAAGATCTAAGTCTGTATAGGATTTGTTAAATTTAATTTAATCTTAACTTTTATTTAATTTATCCAACCTTCAATCCAATCCAATACTTCAATTATTGAAATATGTATCCCGGTTATGTATTTCATGAATTTAATAAAGAAAACTATTCCAGAATAGTTTGGACAGGTAGACTTAACAGAGTTATTATGTCAACAAAGGAATATTAAGTCATATAGAATATAATAAACTGAGTTATTACGGCAACATAGCGTGTGGCCTGACACATTTTTATTAAATTAATTTATTTATTTATAAATCTTTATTGTACACTGGGAAAAGACAACGATACAGAATTAAGTTTATAAATAGGCGGTCTTATCGCTAAGCAGCGATCTCTTCCAGGCTACCTTTGGTTGAGGAGTAAATGAGAATGCACGAGTAGGTAAAATAAGTTGAAAAAATAACCAATGATAATTATATATTATGAAGATAACAAATGCAGTGGGGAAGGGTATACATAGATATGGTTAATAATAGTTAATTCATATATTTTTATTGAATTCTGTGCACAAATAGAAAATATATGACAATTTAAGGAATTTCGTCTATACAAATTCCGCGCGAACGGAGTCACAGACACAGTTTCACATTTTTATACGTTTGATATTTTTTCAGATCTTCGACGCAGATGAGCACTGAGACGGTGGTTTTAGTATGTCTTGCTTGTATAGTTGCAAGTGCTGTGATATTGTTCGTGGTCAAACAGAACTTGCCGCGACTCAAGGGTCTATGTCGACGTGAGTATATCGTAAACGTGAGTGCTCTAGGATATTATTACATCTGGTGCCTTATTCTTCCCATTTCGCAGCACTCCCAGAATATTGAAGTCCCACTAGTTGGGCTGGTGGAGAAACTCTTCAACCCGTTCAATATCTTTATGCCACCCACTAGAAAATCGTGGAATGGAATACTTTTTGAGGTATTCCCAGTGAGCTATGACATAGAGTTCTTCAAAGGGTGTAAAAAGAGCTGTCCTTTAGAGCCAGCTTTGCATTGGCGATTCTCTTGATGTTGCCCGGCTCTTAGGCGATGGTGATCACTTACCATGAGGTGGCATGCAACCCATGATATTAGCAGCACCCGATTGGGGTGTCAGCGTTGACAACCTGGAAGTTATAGAGCCGTAGGCACGTGGAATACAAAGTTGAAAGGGAAGCAGTACATATACATACTTTAAAGCAACAGGCAACAATAATGACACCAATGAACTTTAGGCAACTAAATTTAGCTTCTGGGCGGGGGACAGAAGAAGAATAAGAAGGAGTATGATTAAAGGACGGAGAGAAAGAAGAAGAGAACTGACTCTTCAACACGTATAAAACATTTCACGCGGTCTAGGAATATAATCAATTGCAATAAAAATTGGATGTCAGGTGTTTTATGGTCAAGAAACGGTTTAATCAAGATATTTCTTTTTTAAATGCGATTTCATGTCATATTCCGAAATATTGAAGCGATATTTATTAGTATATATCCACCTGTCTTCTTGAAATACAAACAGCTTAGAACACTAGTATCTAGATCTTTTTAAAACGAAGTCCCCATCGCTCTTTTGCTTGACTTAGCGAGGCCACTTCTGTTGCCACAGACTCAATAAATATATGACCATATTGACCTGAACATATTAATAATCAACTAATTAGCACGGGCTTCTCCTCACAATTGAAGAGGCCAGCAGCATACTCCTCCACGCTGTTCCACTGCAGATTGGGTTAGTGGTCCACCAAAGTGTCAGAATATTTTATGTTACCCAAGGCCTCCGATATATCCTAACAATTACTATCTAATGAAAAATACCGCGACCGATGGCTTTATGTGCCCTCCGAAGCACTGAAGTTTCATGAACGCTTGCCAGCGGTCACACTTAAACCTATCCTTTATCAAAATGAATAATTTAGCAATTTCAATTATGTATTCAAACTTAAATCAAATTAAGATGTTAAATTTTATTTACAGGACCGGAGTCAGACCTCCCCGCTGTAAGCTGAAAATAAGGTAGCAAAAGAAGCATAATTTTCTCAAAATTATCTAAGAATTTTTATTCAATCTAATCTAAGTTTATAAATGTATGTATATCTTAATTGTAACTTACTATTAAAGGGAAATTTGCTAGATTGTATTTTCTTTCTGTCAACCATACGCAAGAGACCGCTCTTGCTCTCAATGGCCTGTACCGTTTACGATGTAAATGTCTTCAAGTCAAGGGTGGGATAAATGGCTTTTACAAAATTAGTGCGCTTTACCATCAAGACAACATCGCCGCTTACCATCAGGCGGCATCGTAGCAAAGCGCTAATTTGTTTTATGTAAAAAAATGCCCTTCACCCTCGCCGCGGTCAACGCTCTCCGCTAAGCAGTCCCCGAATGAGACTTGTTTGCGGATGTATGGTCGAAAATATCGTCAGAGAAGTTCTGTGCGTGAGATGCATGAATGATTAATTTGTAGCGTCCTTGCTTGACAACTACACTCCTTGTAGTGATAATATTACGATAGTTGATACGATAGTTGAATTATTTACTGATAGATTGTTGGATATTTAAATGATACTATATTATGCTATAAAAGAGTTATAATTAAGCACTTGATTGATTGATTGATGATTGATAATGATTGATAAATGAGTGAGCACGCGCGATCGTCTTGTTACGACCGTTCTATGCGGACCGTGTCTAATGTACCACTGAAAATTATTTAAATATATGCTAATGAACTAATCGCGCGGCTGCTATTGTGCCGACGCAGCAATATGTACGAATTGCCTCGTACATGCTCCCACGACGACAAAAATGAAAAATGTTAAATTGATGAGATGATACAAGATGATAAACAATTTTATTAAATCTACTTGTTAGTATATGGAAACAAAACATGATATGATAATTATAACGAGTTATATTTAATACTATCGTCACCGACAACGTAAACTGCGCGAAAAGACGGAGACGTGCTTTTGTTTTGTTTGCTAACGCTACACGAAGGTATACACTGAACACTTTTGCTAACGCGATTACACGACTGATTCACTACGTTACCACTACACTGACCACTACCGATCGAACGACGTTGGTACCGCGAGTTCTTAATACCGCACTGATCACATAACGCATTGCACTGAATATTGTCCACTTCACGAGGTCGGGTGCTCCGCTGCTGCGGCGGCACCGTGGCCGGTGCTGCTGTTCCGGAGAGTCTCCGCCGAAGGCTCCTCGCCACCCAGAAGATTGCTCCCGCGACCAAAATGCTAATGATGACGTACAAAACCGTGTAATGATGGATATCGTGTCTGTTGATGTCGTCATACAGCGGCACCGTCTGCTTCATGATAGTTGTATAGATATAATTTGATCGTCGCAGAGTAATTTAACCTGGCATGGAGTTCAGGAAGGCTGGGAATGGTTATGTTAACTATATGATTGATCGGCGGAATAACGGGTATATGTGCTGTAGAGCTGATGTTGATTTTATTTTATTACATGTGTTCTCTAAGTATTTGATATACTGAGAGACTGCCGTGTTTCCCTGTTGATAAGGATACATGTCATAATAGACAATCAGTCTCCAGTCGTCTCTGATTAAATGCATGTTTGTAATGCTCTCAAAATAAATACTACTATTGACTGGCAATAGTTTGATGTTATAGTATGCGGCATTGGAACTTGATAAAAATGTCAGGAAAAATAGTAGGACGGCCATACTCAATGATACGAAGCTATATTTCTTCTTAGGCCTATGACTCTATTTTTTAACATCTTGCTTCTCAGTTGATGATGGAATGATAGGTTCAGATACGTCATGATCTGATTCGTTTACAGGCAGTACTGAAAGCTTTACTACGGGACGTTTCATCAGACCGCTCCTTGTTTTGAGGGTAACAACCCTCACGAAACCATCTTCACCGGGATGAAGTTGCACAACTCGCCCTAAGGCCCACTTTCCGGGCGGCAAGTTTGCGTCTTGAATGATAACCACATCGTTTATTTTGATATTATGTTGACGTGTCCTCCATTTACTCCTAGCTGATAGCTGGGTTAGATATTCATAATGCCACCGTTTCCAAATATCATTAATTATTTTCTGAGTGAGTTGCCATCTTGTTCTCAAATCTCTTTCCGTGTCGTATAAAGTTAATGAAGAACCACTTGATAAAAAATGTGAAGGAGTTAGAAAATCTAAGTCCTCTGGATCTTCTGTCATCGGACAGAGGGGTCTAGAGTTTAGACATGCTTCTAATTGAGCCAGAATAGTGCTGTATTCTTCGTAGGTGAGATGTTGTTCCCCAACGACTCTTTTAAGATGATATTTCAGGCTCTTCACGGCAGCTTCCCACAGTCCGCCTGCTGATGGCCAGGAAGGAGCATTATGATGCCAGGTGATCCCCATTTCTGTTATTTCAGTCATAAATTCCTGGTTAGTGATGTTCTGTAGATCAATGAGTTCTTGTTGTAATAACTTGTTTGCGCCAATAAAATTTGTTCCTTGGTCGCTGTAGATGTGTTTTGGAACTCCTCTTCTGGCCGCCATCCTTCGTAGAGCTGCTAGAAATGACGATGTTGTTAAATCGGAGACGAGCTCTAGATGGACTGCTTTGGTGGCCATGCATACGAATACAGCAATATATCCTTTAGTTGTTTTGATTCCACGGCCTTTGTTGGCTTTAACTAAGATATGGCCGGTGTAATCGACACCTGTGTGATAAAAGGGTCTAGAGGGGTTAGTTCTGGAAGAAGGTAAGTCACCCATTATTTGATATTGTTGATAAGGATCGTGTTTTCTACACGTGACACATCGACGTAAACGTTTTTTGATTGCTCTGATACCACCAGGAATCCAATACTTCTGCCTCATGTAGGCTGCTGTCAACCGTGCTCCACCATGATATGATAACTCGTGGCACTGATCAATGATGAGGTCCGCTAAACGGGTATTTGACGGGATTATTATAGGATGTTTCATATCCTCATTGATATTAGCGTGTCTCAACCTACCACCGACGCGAACTACTCCATCTTCTGTTATCTGAGGGTATAAATTTAATATAATGCTTTTCTTGCTTATGCTTTTACTTTCTCTTAACTTGCTTATTTCATCGGTAAATTCCGCTTGCTGTACTTGCTTTATAATGATTAATCTTGCTTTATTTAATTCTTGTAATGATAGATAATAGGGTTTTTTTTGCTTGGTACCGAATCGTAGGACCCATGCTAATACTCTTATTGCTTTTGATAAGGAACTGTACTTCTCTAATAGTTGCTTGATAACATCTTGATCGCTTGCTATTCGTGCTACGTTAACCTGCTTTCTTTTTCTTATTTCCAGCTCGGTTGTATACTGATGTTCCTTTATGGAAGGTTTGTACGTTGGCAACCATGATGGTCCTTGCCACCACAGATTGTGTTCTTGTAGCTGTGTGGCTGTTAAACCACGGCTTGCACAATCTGCTGGGTTTTCTTCTGATTTTATGTACCGCCATGATTCTGCAGGCATGATCTCAACTATCTGTCTCACTCTATTAGCTACAAACGGCTTCCATCTATGAACTTCTCCGTTTAGCCATCCAAGTACAACCTTTGAATCCACCCAACCATATATCTTGATATTGTAATTGATTAAGCATTCTTTAATTTTATTCATCAACCTTGCCAGTAAAAGTGCTCCGCAGAGCTCTAGCCTCGGAAGTGATATTACTTTACTAACAGGAACAACACGTGCCTTCCCAGCAATCAGTATGACAGAAGATAACGAATTATTCTTATTTACTTTGATATAAACGACTCCAGCGTACGCTTTTGTAGAGGCGTCACAAAAACCATGAAGCTCTATCTCTTCTTTATCATCCGTCCCAAGCCACCTTGGTACCTGACACTGATTAATATTTTGTATATCACTCTTGATACGATTCCATTCCTTCCAGATTTCTAACGGTAACTCATTACTCCAGTCTAAATCCAATTTCCAAACGCCTTGAAATAGAATTTTTAATTTAATAGTTACGGGTGTGAGCCACCCCAAGGGGTCAAATATCTTCGAAATATCTGATAAGAGAGACCTCTTTGTGGGTCTGGCTGTCGATACTGGTATTTGTGATTCGAAGATGAATTTATCTTCCTCTGGACTCCACCTCAAACCTAGGGTCTTGCTTGTTTCTACTATCTTGAAATCAAACTCGTTATGAATGCTATTATTTATCCCCTCTAATAATTCCGGTGAGTTAGACTTCCATTTTCTTAAATTAAAGCCAGCTGATTGTAAAAGACTAATTAATTCTAATTTTAATGATTTCGCATCCTCCACTGTATGTGACCCATGCACTAGGTCGTCCATGTAGAACGAGTTTTCGATGACTTGAGCTGCTTTAGGGTATTTAAGCCTTTCGTCAAATGCTACCTGCTTAAGTGTCATCATAGCTAGGAACGGTGCAGCCTTCGTTCCATACGTGACAGTCGCTAACTGATATTCTTTTAAACAATCTTTACTATCTGATCTCCAAATGATTTTTTGTAATTTCTGGTCATCAGGATGAAGCCATATTTGCCTAAACATTTTTTCTAAATCAGCCGTGTAGGCATAGCGATACTGTCTCCATTTAATGATAAGGCACTGAAGGTCTTGTTGTAAATTTGGGCCCCTACACATAACGTCATTCAAACTATAACCAGTTGACGTCTTCGAGGAAGCATTAAAAACGACTCTAAGTTTAGTAGTAGTAGAGTCCTCGCGATAAACACCGTGGTGCGGTAAATAACAATGGGGTTTCATGTTACCGAACGCTGTTATCATGTGCCCTAGTTGCAGATATTCATTGATAAATAATTTGTAGTCATTCAGAGTGTTTGTTTGTTTACGAATTTTGCTTTCTAATTGATAAAATTGTGCTATAGCTTTATTTTTAGATTCACCGAGTTTTTCCGCATATCCTGATTTCAACGGTAACCGAACTTGATATCTCCCGTCATTTCTTCTCGTTGTTGTTTCTTGATAAAATTTGATACATTGCTGATCTTCCGATGATAATTCTGATGAATCTGATATATCCTCTACTTCCCAAAATCTCTGAATGTCTTCAATGTTGTTTAGAATCACGTTACATTGATATGATTTAACATTACCGCATAAAATCCAACCAAGTCGAGTTTGTTGTGCAGTAGGTAGGGTTGAACCTTCTCTACAAAGTCCATCCATTATGATATCTGAGTAAATGTCAGCCCCTAACAATATATCCACCGGGCGACTGATATAGAACTCGGGATCAGCCAACGTGATTTGATTTAAAAATGACCAATCTGGTTTTGAGAACGTGGTATTCGGTAAGTTATTGATTAGATTTCTCATGATTAACAGATTGGTATTAAAACTGTAATCGCTAGTTGTTGATGTACACGTAACATTGATCATTCCTTTACAATTGCTCTCCTTAGCTCCGACCCCAGATATAATACCTTTGCACCTCAGTCGTGGCAACCCTAATAACTGAGCTGCATTTTCTGATATTATGGATACTTGGGAACCGGGATCTAACAATCCACGCATTCTATGATGTGTACCGTCTATACCTTGTACTTTGATATTTGCTGTTGCTAATAATATTTCGGGAAAATTATTTTGTATTGATACGTGATTATAGACTTGTAAGTGTTGTTGAACTTGCTGAGGTTGCTCGTGGTGACTCGAACTCCCCGCGCTCCCCGCGATGTGCCGCGTGTCTTGTGGTGTAGAATTACGAACGATTTCAAATGCTTCATGCAAAATCGTATTATGATTGTTATTGCACTTACGGCACCGTTTGTCGGAAATACAAGGTTTACCATGATGATTGTACAAACAATTAGGACATAAACTTAATTTTGAAACAGTTTTTGTCTTGACGAAGGCGGGCATTGATAAAAACTTTTGGCAATTAAAGATAGCGTGATCATTTCCGTAGCAAAGTACACACTTGGTAATATTATTTTTGGTGATATTGGAGACTGCTCGCGGAGTTGAAGTATATGAATTTTTGTAAAAATTTAGTGGTCTCCGGCTGGAATTGTTATTATTATAATATCTGTATGATGATGATTGATTTGGGTGTGCATTAGGTTTTGATGTAATTGTTTCCTGCTTCTTACGGGATGTCTCTAACGTAGTAAATTTAGTTTCTAAGTAGTTTAGGAATTCCTTTAAAATTGGCAAATCGCGTGGTTGCTTTATCGACGACATGTAATCATTGTAGGTGTCGGTGTCCAACTTTTGCGACAGGATATGGACAAGAAGCGGGTCCCATGAACTTACATCAACTCCCAAATTTTTGATAGCATTAACACATTCTAATGTGGTGTCATGAACGCGTTTGATATGATTTAGCGATTGTTGTTGCGTAACGGGAAGGTTTAATAAAACATTGATGTGAGCGTTAAAAATTAGTTTTTTGTTATTAAACCTGTTATTTAAAATTTCCCAGCATACAAGATAATTTTCGGAACTGATAAGAAGGTGTTGGATTAAGCGTTCCGCTTCTCCCTTGACCTTTCCTTTAAGAAATTGCATCTTCTGGGCATTAGAGAGAGATGGGTTTTGATGTATAGCCTCAGTAAAAAGATCTTTGAAAGATGACCACTGCTGGTAACTGCCACTGAACGTTGGGATCTCCATGGTAGGTGTTGATTTCTCCCGATGTACAAATGAAAACATTTTCTTATTAATCGCTTTTTTGATACTGCTATATGATGATTCGATATCGGAAAATGATGTTTCATAGTCTAAATTAGAGCCGCCTATTTCCGTATCGATCTCCCAGTGCAGCGCATCGATTACCGCCCAGCGGGATTGGATAGTCCGTAATAAATCCTCAAACTCCCACTTCTCCTCTACCAGATCAAGATTTATATTTGCTACCGTTCGTCTGAAAGCTTTAAAATTGCTGGCCTGCTTACGCAACATATCCTCAGATTTACTTGTCGTAGCGCGAGACAGATATTGCTGTTGCCCCGAGGGGGTATCGTGTGCACCCCCAGGTTGCGGGACAAATGAAGGTGCTTTTAATACCGGTGTCCTAGGTTTTTCCCTGCTGCTGCTGCTGCATGGTGCTTCTATAAAGAACTCCGTCTCAGGGGATACCAATATAGGTATGAACTATGTGTGCTATTTATTTTATCTAGATGTTGCCGTTTGCTATCATTTAACAACCGTTTCGTAATCTAATTCCTTGTTATGCCTACTACTTTCTTAGGCCAATAATCATTTAAATTTATGTATTATCTACATATAACTTTATAGATTTTGATTTCTTAAAAAGATTGCAATTTTTTTTTAATATAAGTAATAAAATCTTAATTATGATACTACAGTACGTTACCCACTATAATGCTCGATGACTCGATTAACAATACCTGGCTTGCTTATCGTCAATGTTAATAAAATACCCCAAAAATTTGCTTATATTATTAAAATTTAAATAATATGTTTTCCAGTGGTCTTTTCCGCGGTATTTTGGGTTGTAACATCGAAGGCACCCGTGGTCGTCTCGCCTGGGTTAATAATTGGGTCACTTTCATGGACTGCATGTTGCAAATGAAGATCATTGGTCAGGATACCCGTGGACTCTTCGTTCCAACTAGGATTGAAAAACTTTGCATTGATGCTACCATGCATTATGATGCCATATCCAAGATGAACCCTGACTCTAATAGACAATCTTTTGAAATTCGATTCTATCCTAACGTTGATGTTATTCGGTAAGTTTAACCTAATATTATTTTCAATGTGGAATTCGCAAGGAAACTCTCTGAATTTTTCTAATTTCAATGTTTATCTATCCTTATTAATTATATTTATAGTAATATCACTTTCAACACGATCAATTTCGTAGGGCTGGTGGGGTGGAAATTCGAGGACTTCATGCTACGCCAATCTCTAAGAGGATTCCGCTTGGCATTCCAGTGCTCGAAAAGAATATATTCATACCTAACTTCAGCAAACAAGTAATGAAGGTATGTACGTTTTTAGGAAATCCTGTTACTTTGTTACTTGTGTTCAATTCAAAGACTATTAAATTGTTGTTTTAGTTGGAAGATATTCTCCGCGCTAATATCCAAATGGTGTTAGAGAACATTCAAACGTATAAAGTAAAGAGCATAGAAATTGTAGATGAAGAATACAAGAATAATAACTTAGAGCCTATAATTGAACAAGTTGGCGATATGCTCGGCGATCTACCTCTTGTGCAAGCTGAGTTGTTGATAATTTCTGAGAATTCTATAGAAATGCCTTCCCATATTACTGTTGAAAATAAAAAAATCACAGGAGAAACAAATACTGTACTCTTTATTGGAGCCAATCTTCTACAGAGGCCTCAAGTCCTACAACAAGCAATATTAACTCTACGAGATAAATGTTTTATCGTTAGTCGTGAAAAAGAACGTCCTGATCCTAAAAGATATGCTGATAAATACGATATCATTACCATTCATGACACTGGTGTCGAATATATAGTTCTATTGAGGAAGAGGGTTGGATCTATACCAGCTAAATTTGTCAAGATTGAAACTGCTGATCAGACATATGCGTGGATCGACAAAGTCAAGGAGGAGCTAAAAGATGGGCAAAAACTTGTCCTATATTCTCAAGATGAACATATAAATGGTTTATTAGGTTTGGTTAATTGCTTACGAAAAGAACCTGGGGGTGAAGTTGTATATGGTGTACTAATTGCTGATCCATCATTCCCAACATTTAATCCTGATTTAGAAATTTACGAAGAGCAGCTTGACAAAGACCTTGCTCTTAATGTTTTACATGATGTAAGTATCTTCAATATAATATTGACCAAAACAATATTATAACTTTATTATCAGGTTCACATTTGTATAAATGCTTAGTATATACATTTTCAAATCAACAGGTACCTATTCAGTTTTATTTTTCTTGTCATACCTGCTTTAACTTCTTATATACTTGTAACTTTCTATTTTCAGGGACAATGGGGAACATACCGTCATCTTGTTCTTGGGGATATGGAAACAGTACAAGCTGATCACGCTTTTGTAAACACGCTAACTATCGGTGACTTGTCTTCATTGACTTGGCTTGAAGGTCCCATAAGAGCTGACAAACCTTTCAAGAACCCAGAGAGTATTCTGATTTATGTAAGTATCTCTACTTTTTTTTTAACGTTTCTATTTTTTTTATTTTTAACCTACTATATAATATATCAATGAACAACTTCCTTAGTACATAAATACAATTCTTTACCGAATATACTGGAAGCTATTTTATCATCATCGTTACTTAGTTTGGGTCTTCATTCACCAAGAGAGAGTTCAGAGCATCACCGTTAACGTTATTTTCAACATTAGCTAAATGCGATTGATAGACCTTACACGGAGAACTCTCAGATATGGAAGTTTTGTCACGCTGATTTCAGTTACCAAAGCAAGTGATCATTATTTTCCTCATGACAAAATAACTAACAACTCTATTATTACGTTGTAATAATGTATTGGCAGAGGAATGAAGCATTCTATTTTGTCTAACAGACATACTGCTCAGCTCTCAACTTCCGTGACGTCATGACTGCTATTGGCCGTGTAACAGTCGATGCTGTGGCTCGCGGGAGATTAGCCCAAGAATGTGTTCAAGGTTTTGAAATCGTCGGCAGAACTGCTAAGTGAGTTCAAATAAACACTAGAAGTATTGCATGTTAAAAGTAGATCTTTAGATCAATTTTATTTTTACAAGAATATATATTTATTCTCTAATTTCGCCGCCGTAAAGTTGCGACAAGTTGCGTGATTAAGTTACTTTTACGTAAATATCAGTGTCTTGGTTACTTGCTGATACTTTGTTTCTTTAATTAATATTGTAACTTTCAACTATTTAATTCTTGCCATCATAGTGGAACTCGTGTGATGGCGATGGTACGCAACAGTGGCATGGCTAACATAGTTGAAGGAGACAAGGCCCTCCTGTGGTCAGTGCCTGATGAGTGGACCTTCGAGGAAGCAGCGACAGTGCCCGTAGCATACGGCACAGTTTACTATGCGATGGTAAGTTTAACTTTAAAAATAATAGAAAATAACGTATGTAACAAAATGGCTAATAATACTAATTTCCAAAAGCAGTAATAAAAATAAAATATACTTACAAAATATATTGATTCTTTCATAGGTGATGGTAGGACAAATGCAACGTGGCGAGTCTATTCTAATCCACGCGGGATCTGGTGGAGTGGGTCAGGCGGCCATCAATGTAGCCTTGCACTACGGCTGCGAGGTGTTCACTACCGTCGGCACTGCGGA
>DWKC01000438.1:0-12860 GCA_018249195.1 Racta chiria
CTCGGTCCTTGGCGGTCGTGCGGAAACTACGTCTGGTTAATTGTGCCGCTATATCAAGAGTATCCCAAAACCACAAGTTTCTTTCATTTCTGGAGTGATCCTACACAAGTAATACCTACTCGACCTTCTCCTACACAAGAGAATTTAAGTACAATGAGGTTAGTATAAGCTGTTATGGCATAACTTCCAACAGTAGTGAATCCAAGGGAATAGGTCATATATTCAAAAAAAATCTTACAATTCCAACATAACGCAGTTGAGGATGCCATGGTCCTCACAGTTACGAGCGTCAGATCCGTGCTTTGTAATAGACCATTCAAGGGTTAAAACAAAGCTTGGCGTACTGAAATAGGTATATCCATAACTAAATATTCAAATAGCCCTTGTTAAGGGACAACGCAGCTCTTTATATCGTCATAACTTTATTATGCACAAATATTGCTACAAAAAGGATTGTTAAATAACGAAATAGTCGTATCAGACCGTACTGTACTGTCTTAATTGAAGACATGAAATGGCCTGGATGTTACTGTACAGTGATTCTCAAAGTGGGTGTTATTCCCTGCTTTCAGATGCATAAGTCCCGTAGTTAGTGCGCTTTGCCATCAAAGACTACATCGCCACTTACTATCAGGCGGTATCGTAGTCAAGCGCTAAGTTATTGATTGTAAAAAAAAGTCGTGATTAAACTTAAGGGGCAATTAGATGACTCAAAAGATAGACGCAATGGCATCGACCAAAATATAAAAAATGATACATCTTATTTCCTTTATCTCCATGGGTCGTGTAATTGGTCCAGATTTATTTAAAATTTTATTATCTGTTTATATTTATTACCTGCAATCGCAAAAGATGTGCAATAACAAATTTGTAGGCTATGCACTGTAGACGTATGAATTATAGTGAAAATAACATTATGTGAAAATAACTAGTTTTAAGTTTAGATAGTATTTTGATTTAGTTAAGAAAGAAAGCGCACTCTGGCGTCAACATTTACTTTTTCTTTTTAAGGCTTTTTTTTTCTTTTCTATACGTAAAATAACTTTGACAACCTGTGTTTTAAAGTTACGAGTTATTTTACGGTTACCCTCCAAAGGTATACTTTATCCGTCGAAGGCTTGCTGACAAGAACATCGCTTGTCTAAATATTCAGTTTTATGGTCGAAACCTCTAATGACGTCATCCAGCTAACTTTGAACAAGTTAAACTTAAAATGGATCGTAAACCGTTGACATAACATTGTTTCTTTGTTTTAATATTAACCTTTTTCTGTATATTAAATAATAATGTAAGTACGCGTACTCTCGCAATAGGATTATCTATGTCGCGGATAGATACGAGTAATATAAGAAGCACACACAACACAACAAACATTCATCTGTCTCATAGATGCCTGCCACGGCCGGGAATCGAACTCGCAACCAGGGGTTTGCAAGGGTTGCTCTCTAGGAGGCAGCCTACCAACTAGCCTTTATCCATCCGCTGAAACAAATATAGGAGATTTTAAACCGTTTAAGTAGACAAGGAGCTAAAATTCTATTTTACATTAAAATATGGATCGTTCTTGTTAGCTGGTCGCCGTTTGTGAGAGAACTGATTCTAATTTGTAGCTTTGTGAATAGAAATAACGGCTTACTGCAACAAGGAACCAGTTTCATAGTGTTCTTTGGAGTGAATTATAAATGTATGAGGCAATGGTGGGTACATGAGTTTAATTCTCTAATAAAGATTTCTTTCTTTCTTTCTTTCTAATTCACAATGTGCTTCAACAGATTATTAAGAAACGTCTAAGTAAGGGCCTGCCCTCGTGACTGAAGAGGTATAGGCCTGGAGTACGCTTCCACGCTGTCTCAGTGCTGTCTACCCATCAATCCGTCACCAGCCATCCCAACTTCCGGAAGTTTTATACCACCCAGCTTGGCGGCCCCTTCAAGTCTAGCATCGACGACGACGACTACCACCTGATGATACACGACCTACGGCTGTACGTGCCCTGCGAATCACGGAAGCGATCTATATATTTTTACGACCAGAGGTCTTCAATCTAAGTTTTGTTCCAAAGTTGTCATATTCTGCCGCCAGATGGCATTTTACAATTGTTGTTGGTAGAAGGCGTAGGATCTACAATATGCTCTACTCTCCTCTCGGTATCCTTTTTGCTACAAGCGGGTTTATTACCCAGATACAACTGTCCCTTTAATAAAACATGTGGCCACATGAAAATCAATGCGGCCTCGGAACATTTTCATGAATATTCAATGTAACTAAAACAACACAATGTATCCGGAACTGAATCCCGGACAGGGTCATCCGAGCGGCATCTTACAGCTGTGCTCGTGGATTGCCCAATTTGCATATTCCGTTACCTTCAGATACGGATGGCTGAAGATTGGTTGGAAAGTTCTAGGTTTTCATACATTCTGATTATTGTGCTTGAACAATATCTTGGACAATCTTATAGGATAATGGAATTTCGTGGATTCGCACGTCTCTCTTAATTTTACATTATTCTATATATATTATTATAGATTTAACACCTTACGCAAAATAGGATAAGTTGACGTGTCTTTCTGTGTGTCTGTCTATGGCTGTGATCTTCCAAATAGATGATATGTATAACTGAAAGAGTATGGCCGGACCGAATACTCATATAAAAGAGTAAAAATGCGCCCGCAAAGTCTTTACCCAAACGTGTACAAGAGGTGTAAAGATGGTGACGTCATATACACGCACCACTACACACCCATCAGTCGCTACGCATACAAGTAAAGGGTTGAAATAAAAGTGTTTTCAAAACATTTGAATTTAGTGGAGTAGCATGCATTTTTAGAGTAAACTATAATACCCAAACACGAAATAATTCTCACTGCGGTGAAGGCAGGCACTGAAGGCAGAACGGACCTATGATCTGTACGGATTTTTGGCTTTATGGCAAGCTACATAATAGCCAAAAACCGTTTAAGGTAAGGTCCAAAATACCAATCCGGACTAATATCGTTTGTCTCACACCATTACACCCGAATCTGTCGGCTGAGGACAATGATTATAGAACAGAAAATCCTTTAATTAAAAGTTTAATCCCGTAGGAACTCGCTGTCCAGTTTGTATAAAACAGTTGCTTAATTATCGTCCCTATTATATCCCTTATTATATACGTAACGTATTTTTTTATGCGGGGTGTCAAAGTAATCATTGTTTTGTTGGTGTTGTCTCAATTGGCGTTTTATCTCAATACCAATTCGACGAATCATCTTTGCGATTTTATACCTGGCTTCTTTCAGAGTACAGATACAGAGAATAAGGTATAAATTCCATTTACCGCATAGTCTTTACTATCTTACTAACTTAGTAAACTTACTAGCTCACTAAAAGTAGGTTAATTAATTTATAAATCCATGCAAAGTTTATGATTTACATTGGTATTGCAGGGATTCGGAGGGTGTGGATGAAATAGGGGATGAAAAGGAGTTTTAGGAATAACAACCAGTGGGAGAGGGAGGATGAAATAGGGGATGAAAAATATATTACGAGGACCTAGTAGCGAGGAATGGAAAGTAGTGGGTAGATTATCTAATCTATGTATCTATTTAAGATTTAAGTTAATTGTATTCAACCACACCAACGTGGTCTGTATTAGCAGACATCTTTAAATTTTATTTTATGTATTTATTTTTATTATTTATGTACACAGGATACATCAAATTAAAATTATAATTAAAGAGATATTGTACATTGGATCTGCTTATTTCTATAGAAATCGCTTCCAGCAGACCCAGGAATGGAGATGCGATATTTAAACGAATTTAGTGTACATGAAAATAATACATACATATATATATATATATATATGCGTATACATACTAAGTATAATATATAAATAAAATTGTTAAATATATAATTATGATTAAAAAATAAAACATAATAATATATAATCTTATGTACCATATAAATACGTATTGTGTAAAATAAAATCTCGTGAATATAATATATACAATAAAGAAAACTATGTTTGAGAAAAATAATATTCTTTGACCTTCCTTTTAAAAGAGGTAATTGTCTCAGAAAGACGTATGCTTGGCGGCAGTGAGTTCCACAACCTAACCGCATGTACAGAAAAAGAATCCGAGTAGGACGAGGTTTTGTGCTGGGGTAAGTGTAAAAGGGATTTGGTTTGGGATCTACAAGGTGCATTAGAGGGACGAATATAAGAGAAACGGTTGCGCAGGTATAAAGGAGAGGATGGGTTTTTGAGAATACTAAAAAGAAGGCACAAGATCCGAGTATTCCTGCGAAAACGGATCGGGAGCCACTTGAGATCCTTGCGAAATTCAGAGACACGATCAAATTTTCGTAAACCAAAGATGAATCTAATGCAAAGGTTCTGCAAGCGCTCAAGCTTATTTAAGAGCTCCTCTGTGGCATCTAGGTAACAAGCATCAGCGTAATCTAATATCGGCAAGAGTAGGGATTGACTTAAAGTAACCTTGGTCTTGAAGGGCAAGAAACTTTGAAGAGATTTTATCGAATGAAAGGTATGGTAAATCTTACGGCTTACCTCACCAACATGCGCCCTCCATGAAAGATTAGCGTCAAAGATAATACCGAGGTTCTTGACAGTCTCGGAGTATGCGATGAAGGTGTTATCCAAACACAGTAGCGGTAGATTGGAGAAATCCAGTATGTTGCGATTGTACTTAGATCCGATGATGATTGCTTGTGATTTTCTAGGATTTATTGCAAGCCCAAAAGTTCTAGCCCAGTCACTAATACGACGGAGATCGTAATTCATCCGCTCAACTGCGTCTTCAATGTCGTCTACTGAAAAGTGGTGATACAGTTGCAGATCGTCTGCATAGAGATGGAAATTGGATGATATTACTTTCGTGATGGAATTTATAAAAATTGAAAAGAGTAATGGAGAAAGAACGCCACCCTGGGGTACGCCAGCTGTAAGATTACACCAGTCTGAGGCTAAATCTTGGTGGTGAATACGCTGTGAACGTCCCCGAAGATATGAATCAAACCAGGTGATGGTAGAAGATGAGACGTTAATTGAGGCGAGTATTCCACTAAGGATGTCGAAGTCCACAGACGTGAAGGCACTGCTGAAATCCAGCAGAACCATTAACGTGAGATGTTTATTTTCGATGGCAAAGCGAATATCCTCTGTAATGTTCAGCAGCGCAGTAACTGTACTATGGCCGGGCCGAAATCCGGACTGGAAAGGACTAAGAAGATTATTCGAAAGGAGGTAGGAACAAAATTGTCTGTGAACTAAGTGTTCAAGCGCTTTAGAAAGAAAAGGTAGAATGGAAATAGGACGAAACTCAGATGGATCTATAGGTCGAGAAACTTTGGGCAGAGGAACTATATGAGCTAGTTTCCAAGCTGACGGGAATATGCCAGTTGAAAAGGAGTGATTAAATATATGGGTAAGTATAGGAAGGAGACTGGGTAGGATTAGAAAGATCATTTTTGAACTTAGTCCGTCGCTTCCGACCGCGGTCGAAGTAATGTTCAGTATAGATTTTTTAACGTCCTCTTGCGAAACAACCGCGAGGTTAAATTGGGGACAGTTTGGCTTTGTTGTATCCGATAGGACACATAAGGTTGTGTCTTTGTCGACGGGATCCAAAGAGATAGGTGATTTAGAAAAATGTCTGTTCAACTCTATTAGATCCACGTCTTTATTGACAAGTACAGAAGACTTGCCTATACCAACAGATTTAAGAAATTTCCAAACTTCAGCGTTGCTACGGTTGACAAGGGAATCATGGAAATAGCGTCTTTTCGCATCTCTGCACATACGGTTGCAACGATTCCTAAGTTTTTTGAAATACGCTAGGTTTTTCTCAGTAGGGGAACGTTTGTACTTACGCTTAGCCCTCTCTCTACGACCCATTAGCTCTTTAATACCTGGTGTTAACCAGGGGGCTGGTACGTGTTTTACTTTAACACGTCTTACAGGAGCATGCTTGTTAAATAGATCAATAATTGCCTTGTTAAGAATACTCACCTTGTCATCGATGCTGGTGCTATCTACTAGCGGTGTCCAGTCAATAGCATCAGCATCGCGCACCAATGCCTCCAGGTCTATGCCCTTAAAATTACGTATTAATAATTGTTGTGAACAACGCTTAGGCAAGCGAATACGATAAGATAGGAAAATGAGATCATGATAGGAGAAGGAAGATGTAAGTTGCCCGTGAGTGTCGACATTACCAGGATTAGATACGATTGCAAGGTCTAGCAAGGACGGGATCGAATTCGGAAAGTGATGAGTGGGAGAAGTTGGGAGGATGTGGAGATTATGGGAGGATACTAGGTAATTAAGCCTAGACGACCGGAAGTCGTTCTTTATCAAGCAGGTGTTGAAGTCACCCATTATGATAGAATGTTCATAAATTGGGCGCAGCTCAGATAAAAGAACATCAAATGAGTCAAAATAATCAATGGTAAGATTGGGACAGTAAAAGACGCCTATTAAAATTTTTAAGTTACGTGCACAAACTTCGACGAACAGGTATTCAGCGGATTCTGAGTAGAGAGTAGGAGAAGCTTTGACCACCTGGAACGGCAGGTCAGCACGTAGATAAATACAAACGCCTCCACCACCTTTTCCTGTTCTGTCGTTGCGAATAAGAACAAATCCTGGTAATGTGAATTGGGCAGAAAGTAAAGAAGGTTTGAGAAATGATTCCGATATTAGAATAGCATCTAGATGAGTTATATTAAATGAGGCCAGAAGATCTGAGTAATGTGCAGGAACACTCTGTGCATTGATATGAACAGCATTAAAGTTATGGCGGTAATTAGCATATAAAGAACAGATCTGTTCCTGCAAAGTGCCAGGAGATGAAACATCACTGACAGCACTTTCAAAGCTACGCATAGACGAAGAGCAAGAGTAAAAACAATCATCAATGTTATTATTTTCCATTTAGAGGTAGGTACATAAATATTATAAAAAATGTTAAATAATATATAATATGTATTGAATAAAAATATGATATAAATAATGCTATGTAATATTGAATTTAATAAAATGTTCTTAAATGTCTGTCCAAAGCACATATCACTGCCAGGTATGTTGGAAGAAATTGCACATTACACGACTGCGCAGCAGCTTTACTGAAAGTTTGTAACAGTTACTGGAAAATAATAATAATATTAATTAAGTAGCAAGATTTTTAAGAGAATGAACCTAAGTAAAATAATATTGTAAGAATACTACTTAAATTTCCGGTAATAGCATTCACAGTCAATTAGCACTTTCTCACACCTGCCAATCAGTAATCTATGGGTTAATATACTGAACTGTTAAAATAAAACTGTGAAACAACGTACAACGGAACGCAATGAGCGCCCATCAATGATGAATGTAGATGCTTATGTCAGTGATCTGATATCAGAATGTCACTGTCATGTCAGTCAGTCAGGTTGAGATAGCGATCTGAATTTATTTTGATTGTAAATAATAGACAGTTTTGTAATGTAAACAGAAAGTGAAGAGAAAAAAAAGAATCTTACAGCTACCGGCATTGCGATATTGTTTCGTTAGCATTACTACGCAGTCGATTTAAGGAGGTCAAAACAATATCGTTAGTGATGAAAGTTGAATTGGCAATTTACTAACAAAGGATATGAAAGATGCACCAGCTAACTAAGTTTATTGACGACGTGTAGATCTAGTCTGCACCGTTTTCGTCTTTTGTGAAGAAACACCTCGTTCAGAATCAGTGACCATGCCCTCCGAAGGAATATTCACTGTTGGATACTTGGAGATCAATGATTCAAGTTCACTCATATTAGTGATTTTACGCCGAGTTTTGTCTGGAAGAAGTATTACTATCTTGCCATCAATTGTCCAGGACTGCTTTGTTCCGAAATGTCGCCGAGCTGCTGTAAAGATTTTATGCCTGTACTGAGTAAGGAACTCGGTGACAGTGATGCCGCTACCTTTCAGATTGGTTTTGCTCTCCCAGACATCCTGGCGGTGTTCCAAATCACGGAAACGGACAAGAACAGGACGGTTCCTACCATTAGGGGATCCAAGGCGATGACAGGCATGCAGGTTGTCTATAGTAACATTGGACACCTTGATTTGGTCGGATATAATTTTTGTTATCACCTCATGTAACTTTTCCTGCTTCTTCTCTGGCACACCATGAATTAAGAGGACTTTCCTGCGCATCAGAGTCTCATGTCTGTCATGTCCATGTGATAATAGTTCAACCTGAGCTTTTAAAGTAGTGAGTGTTTCCAGTGCAAATGATCTAAACTCTGTGAACTCACGTGATAGTGATGCAATGTCAGGATGAGTAGAGCTTGATCCATCCATTAACTTCTGCAGCTTATCCTCATAGCTCTTCATACGTGCTGTAAGTGACTTCTCCAGTTTCTCTAAGTTGGTTGCCAGTTGTGAGTCCATTATGAATATTTAAAACAAGAGTAAGTGGAGTGATTAAGAAGAGAAAATTAATTGGCAGTGGGTGCAAATGGACTTGTTAGGTGTTTAAAACATCTATATGAATTCTAAGCCACCCTTAGTATTTTTAATGAATTAAAAAGTGGAGCACACTAAATTCGCGCGTGTATGTTGCGGCTACCCACATTACTAACTCCATCTATAATATAATTTAATTTTATCTATCAATTGGAGCAGGGTGGTACGAAGTGTGTGCTATTATTGGGATGGACCTATTCTTATTCCTAAGATTTACTTTATCACGAGTATATTTATTAAATTGGCTAAATTCTTCTACAGCCCTCTATAGGGAGTTGACTTAGAATTCCATTTAAAGACATAGCCAATCAAATGCTGCTATGTCAATAGAACATGTGGTTGTGCCATCTTCACTACCTGAAATGTTTAACTGAATCTTACATGCAATGGTCTGGCGTTACCTTCAGTTTATATGGTAGTCCCGGTGATATCACTGATCTGTACTTAGTGAGGAACTCCAGGGTTATCTGGTCGTCCACGACCTGCGACACCACCGTCGTATTTTGCCATACCCTCGTGCCGTCCTCCTGGAGGAACAGGTTTTAGATAAATATGTATGAAAAAGAATGTAAGTATTTTAAACTACAAAAATAAATACATATCGAATACGTCTCCGTTTAATACCTTTTTATATTACAAGATAGACAAGTTTACGTCACGCACCAAAATTATAAAATTTTGCTCAAAAAAAATTGTATTGCAATCTGCCAAGAGATGGTCTTGGTCGCTAACGCTTCAGTTATATCATTAGTGTTGTGGCTCATTTCATTGTTATCGTATTTATCAATAACTTTTAATCGGAAACTTTTAAACCATCGGACTTTATTCAATTTGCGGGTATATAGATACTTAGTACTGCAGTAGAGCCGTAACCATGATTCAACTGAGTCGAAATATTGGCATTCAAAACATATCACGAGTATCCGTAAAATGAGTAGAAAGTAACTTTTCCCATCACCCTACCCAAAACATCAATCACCTGAAACGAGAAGTCAGCAACGACGACATCGGGCGCGCTGTTGCCATTGAGTCCTATTCTACGCGCGGCGGCCGCGTGTCGGTGGCAGGCTCGCGGCGCCTTCAGTCGCACGGCCGTCCTGATGCCCGGCGCGCTGTCCGAGATACTCCCCACACCGCGGAGACGGATCACCAGCATACCTTCCACCGCTTCCGACCATGGGTATCTGGGGAGATTAATGGGAGTTTTACCTTCATAAAGACTGCTCTTGCTCAAAAATCGATTCATCAACCCTATGCTTCACAAGTCACTAGGCTGTAGGTGGTTCATTCCCTGATACCACCCTCCTTCTAAAATCGTTCGTCAAACGATGTTTTTTTTTTTTGTGCATCCAGACAAGAAGAAAGGACTACCTTCGGGGATGCGCGGGAAGGAGGTGGTGAATGCTCATGCATACCAACACATCCGGCTGTGCTGGTTAAGTGACGATGACCGTTTGTTTGTTCGATATTTATAAAAATAGAGACAAGTCTATGTATTATACAATTTAAAAGCAAAATTAAGCCGTAGCAGCATGGGTGGCCCTCAGGAAACAATTGTAGAAGGTCTCATGACAGCGTAGGTATACCTGACGCAAACAGTCCAAACGAGCCTCTCGCTAGTCCGCAGCACTCTGGACGCGTGGCGGACGGTCAGCTGGAATGGTGGTAGGTCGTAGTTACCCACCGTGAACGATGCTGAACCCTGCCATTAAAAAACAAATTAAATTAAAAATATATATCTATTCACCAGGGTAGATATGTTATTTTGTTAACCAGAAAACTGGTTGACTGACAGAGAATGCTTTTAGCAGTGAGTCTTGACAGTGTCAAGGAGGCAACCATTTGTGAGCGATTTCGTTTCCTTTAATCGCTACAAGATGGTGCTGCGACAATGCTTCTTATGAACAAATGCCAAGGCGCCATATGCTTACTCAATAATTATCAAAAAATCGATTCAAAAAGTTTGTAAGCATTTATAAATAAATCAAAACCATTATAAATAAAGATATATGTTATATCTTCGTACTACACTTCCCTGTGTTGCAACATATATTACATTTGGCACCAACAAACCCGAGAACGAACATTCGTCTGTCACATGAATGTGTATCGAGAAACGAGCCCGGGACCCCTCGTTTCGCAGGCGGGATTAAAACCTACCAATCTGCTTGATTACAAAACAAAGCTGTTTGATTAATTAAAATATTGTTAGATGCGATGATAATATTATTATCAGAATACTCAGTAATTTTCCTTCCAATAACTTGCAGATGAAGTGCGTTCCAAAACAGATTGATACTGAATTGATATTTCAAATTAATAGGATTGTTAAAGTGATTGACACTTCCTCAAGTTTTGTCTGGCCCACTTCCCTGATCACATAAAGATTCGCACATCAAAACTCTGGTTGTTATTAGATTTGACCGGACTGCTTTACACGTAATTATTTGAGTTTCCGTGTCATCGACAAGAGAAAACGGAAAAGGACTCCTATATATAAAGTAGTACAGAATAGTTACTTAGACATACTAAACTATAGCGAAGTACCACCAATAATACTACTGTATATTGTGCTGTATACCCTATTATCATTTTGATATTGCTTTGATTCATATAGCACAATTATTTGTACACATATCCAATACTGATAAGTACTGGACTGACCTGCGAACCATCTGCAAGCGTTGCCTTGACGAGCCACTTCCCAGGCGGCGCTAGCTCGTCCAGCTGGTACTGTATTTGCGTCAGGCCGAACCTCGTCCGGACCCGAAGCCACTGCGCCGCTCTGGCCCCGTCCCAGATACCTCGAGGACCTTCTATCCAGATCTCGTCGATCTGGAATAGTTTTAATTACTCTTTCGATGACCTATTTAGGTATATTGATTAAGAAGTTTCTTAAACTATTTTGACAACAACTATTTTATGAGATATTTTATAAGTCGGTGATACTATCAAAATACAATAATTAACAGCTGTAAGATGCGTCATACATAATTATACTTCTGTGACTTAATACTACTGACACTTGCTCAATACCCAGTTCAGTTGCTGGATGTGTTACTAAAAGTGTGTTTAGATTGAAGTATCTGATGCGATTACCCTATACAACATTTAGCAGAATAACGTCTGCAGGATCAACAAGTTGATAAAAATGAATAATTAATTGCTGCACAAAAGTAACGGTCATAAGGAACTAAAGTTCTAGAGCATCATAATAATATTACGATAATTCAAATAATTTCCTTACAACAACGTTGATTTTGTTAAAATAAAACCGGCATTTTTTCGCGTTTGCCTGAAAAAACTATGTAAACTGTCTAAAAATTAGTTCACATTTAAAAATAAAGCTGCATCTCCACTCGGTCACAGCTCGCTAGGGGAGTCCCGGTCGCCTGGAGGGCTTTCCTTGTTGTATGCCACGTCACTCTTGACCCGCTCAGTATACGTAATTTTATGCGTTGCCTCCTCTTACAACTCCTCGTGTTTTGTGTCTGCCTGACGTCAAGAGCATAGTGTAGCGAGTTGTCACGAGGTTTTAGACATTTTTAATTGAAAGCTGGAATTTTTTAACGAAAGATAAAACGTTGTCAAGAAAATATGGGAAGATTTTTTTTTGCTCTTAATTCCAATATAGGAGATCAGAAATTCGTCAGGTCATATATCGGTAATAAGAATTATAATAAATTCAATTTTAGACTGAGTGGCGTTCAAGTCTCATATTTAAGTACCTTTGTATCATAAAAGCCTACTTGCAACTTGACTCAGTGACTGTTCTAACGCTTTTTCGTGGGGACTTTGACCCCATTTTTTCCTTTACGACGAGATTCATATGTCACACATCTTTTTGACAATGACCAAGCCGTAAGATGATTCACCGAAATATTCTGTATAGTATTCTATAGGTCTTAGCTCGATCTATTTATAAGGCATGTTCTTTACATTATCGTAGCCGGGGAGTCAATGTATGCAGTGCGGTGCGCGGAGGATGGGAGGACCCTTGGTTACCAACTCATTGTTTTGTGTCTGGCTGACAAGATGCATATTGTTATGCAGTACTATGTCAAGTGAAAATACGCGTATTTTTTGATACATGAAAGTTGCCAAGTACGTGTTGGGACATTCAATGTTCCGGAGTGTCATTTTTTAGTCATTAGCCTGTTAAGCCTAATTATTCATGACAGGTTTCTTTTTAGCTTCGTTTTAAATGAAATAAATCAAAAATGTTGATGTCAGAGTTGTCGTGGCTGCTTCGATAAGTTTTTTATTGCTTTAAGCTCAACTTCTGTTTATAATCGAGAAGCCGGGTTCTAAGATGGTAATTGATTCACGGCATATGAGGCACGTATACTGTATG
>DWKC01000439.1:0-12858 GCA_018249195.1 Racta chiria
TTAAAACTTTTAAGTTCCTGAAACTGAAAAACACGAGTGATCTGTGACTTCAGTTAAAATAATACATCATAATAGATGATATGATAGATAGCTCTAGTGTGGATCTCTTAGCGTGGAACTTTTTATAACAGATGTTAAGACAGATCTAAATAATTACAGACCAATTTCTAAATTACCAGCACTCGGTACGATCTTCCAAAAGATCAAATTGAGTCAAATGCGGAAAGCATTTTAATGCCAATAAATTATTACACCCTGAGTGAGCAATACGGTATTACTAAATGTCGTAGTACAACTGATGGTGGGAATTACGAAGTGAACAAGAAAAGCCCTCTAGTCTTCATCTAATAATGTAAACTGTTCCTATCCTTACAGACTGAAAATTGACGAGACAGCCTTGATAATCTGTACAATGAATGGACAGATACAATCAACAAAAGACCTACTGATCTAAGATGCGTTTAAAGAGAAAAAACTAAAAAGGCTTTCTACGAATTTAGGGGTTCTTATATATAACTTACAACTGTAAGGATACTGTAAGTACTGTACTCTAAGTTACAATTGTATCCTCTTCGGTTTAAAATATTATGGTTTGACTCTGAATTTATCTGAGCCACTTATAAACATGTCGTTTGGTTGGTAACGATTGTAAGGAAAAAAATAATTTGATAGTAAAACTAAATTTTGTATATTATTATCAAACATTGTAGAGTTTAGAATATTTTGATGTAACATTCCTTTATTACGCAGCGATCTAATTCCCTCTGTAACTGCGTCCCGCTAACTCCATTCAGTTTATCCGCTGAACAAACGAAATAGTCTCCCGTCTGTCACGGCTCGTCAAGACGCCAAGGGTCCTCGGCTGAAGAGTCCTTCCCTGGAGGGCTACTGTTTGGTGAACTCTCTAGAATTCCTTCGCCAAAACAGATTTCAACAGTTCGTTAGACCCATTTTATCTGCTGTGGGGCTAAGTGTTTGTATTTAATTATCTCGATGTACATCTCGTTTGAATTTGGAATTCAGTTCGTTTGAACCGATTGGATTGTTCGGTAAACGTCGCGTCTCAAAGCTATTTGGGCGGGAAATATACTGTTAGCGCCATCTGGCGATGCCGAGGATAAACAGACGGAAATCATTTTGTCGATTCTGAAAGTTTTCTTTCAAAGATTACCAAGAGAGCCTATTCGTAATGACTCTCCGCGGGTCATATGCCCCATTAGAAATTTTCATTGGCCACAAGCGTCAATCAATTTTGATCGAATTTAAATAACATCTGAATAGTTTACAATTTTGTTATCTCAAAAAGTAAAAAAAGTATTATATTTTGATTGGACGTTTGCTCATGTCACCGGACCTAAATAACATGTAGGCGAAACAGATTTTTGATTATTTCTTAATTTTAGATATGTTTATGAAGTCTGAAATCAAATTTTTTATTATTAAAAAACAGATGTATACAATAGTTAACCGCTCTAATTTTGAATAACTTTTGTGTCTTATTAACACTCCTTACAGTGTCAGTTAAAACGTGTTCGTTACGACATAGTGTTTTGTTAAGGTATTGGCAGATGATCGACTCTATATGGTATCATCAAAACTTAAGTATCCCACCGCACAAGAAACGCTAAAATGAAGTTATATTATAGAGAGTTGTAGTTTTTATATTTGTCACAAATTAACTCAATAACTACTCAATCGATTTCCATTTTTTTTATCATTCGAATGTTACATTATTGTTGAGTACACATGTAAGCTATATTTACGGCGCGGTAAGGGGAGCTGAAGGGGGTAGAGGGGCCCTCAAAGCTATGAAATAGGAAGGCTCAAACAAGTGATCGGTTAACAAATAAATGTTCTCTCTTGCGGAGCCGGGACGGATCACTAGTCACTGATATTTTGCCAGAAGTTCGTCCTAAATGCCAGCTCTAGTAGACTACGTAAACCTTATAATTTACAGGTAACACACAGCTTAGAACGTTCGTTCACAAGAATCGTTGTTTTTAAAATAAACAGGTCGGGTGATGTTTTCTGGCATTACATCTTGGGAGCCGGTGACGTCAGCGCGAGCTGCGTATCAAAATACAGCCGCCGCCGACTGCTGTACAAACACTCGTAGTTCCGAGAAATTTCGTTAGTGGCTTTAAGAAATACAGCAATAATAGCGCCACTACGTTGCTCTAGTGTAATGTGTGTGCGTGTTAACATGTTCAAAATAATATATTTGTTGGTTTATCGTCACTTTTGTTTATTAAAGTGAAAGTTCTCTGTAATCATTGTGATGTGAAACTCGACGTATCGAAAAATGTTTACGATAAAGAGACCATACACAACCTTCATAAACATTCTCAATAGCGGGATCACGATCGGACAACGTCACCTAGTATACCACGAGTGAAACTTAATAATCGATACCTCCGTAGTTCCCTGCGAGGTATTGTGATACTGCATACACATAAGTGTATGATAAACACACTGATTACAATTAAAACAAATCCGTTCCACGTCCGCGGTCAAATTCGCAAATCTCCATATTTAATATGGAGTGTTTTGGATGTGGAAATCATTTTAAAGTGTAGAACACAACAGAAATACCTCTGAAATACCCTGCGAACAACCGCACTTCCGCAGCCGCATCCGACTGCGGAGCTTTCTCACCGACTGCGAAGCTTTCCCAACTAAACAAATAACCAAATAATTATTCTGTATTTGTAACCTGTAGCTTGAAAAACAGAACAGTAATAATAAACAAAACGTAACATTTTAACGAAATTCTTTTAATTGATAACAAAATAATGTGTATATTTATGTATATAACTGTTGTTGATGCCTGTCGTCTCGATAGACAATACCTACCGTCGCATGTACAACAACCCAGGCGTGAGTGTGCAGTGGCAAATAAAGCTGGACGAAAGACATCATAGATAGCTGTTCACTAAAATACAATGCAAAGCAATATTGCTCTAAATCTAAATACCGTTGTACAACTCACACACGGCGTTCTGCGCATAAACTAAGCGTTAGCTTGTACTATGGTGATCAGACAACTGATAACATAGCATAAATATTTTACGCACGTATATACGTATACGTAAAACATATTTACACCCGAATACACAGAACAAAAATTCCTGTTCATCACAGAAAAGTGACGTCCTGGTTAAGTTAAGTCCTGGGTGGGAATCGAACTCACAACCTCCGGATTAGTAGTCAGATTCATTAACCATTAAATCAGCAAGTCAGTAAATTACTATCTCATCTGCTTCACTTCGATAAACCAGTGTACAAAATTTTAATCTTTTCACTGAATTTACCCCTAACTTCCATCCACCAACCCGGGCGTCAACATCTTTACCTAGTTGACGGTGACTGTTAAGAATCAGCATAATTAATTAAATTCAAATAAAGATGTATTGTAACTGAACAGTGACCCTGCCCGCTAGGCCAGGGGGTCCGAGGCTGGCTGCTGGCTGGGCCGGGGCTGTTGTTGTGACGATTCAACAATTAATCTCAGGTCATGTGTTAATTATGTTTTCTTAACGTTCCACTTTAGAGTACCACTCCACAGCCTCGTACACCTGCACACCTCTCTGCACTCCAGTACGGTTCGTACTCCAAATTGGGTCTAACTCCCCAGTCCCAGTATCGGCCAGGTTCTGTAATGGATGTAGTGGACCACAACCATTACTATCAAATCAAATCTCTTTATTTATGACCAAAGGTAACACACACCATGTCTCTTCTTTAATTTACAAAGGTAATATTTTATAGTAAGTTAAGTATTTTAAATCTTCATTGTTATTCATTTGTTACTAATTATATATTACTACATTTAATTATTTTTCTCTCGTGATTTCTATATAATTTTTTTGCTTATTGTTTATGAAGTTTGTCTGTAAGTGGAAGGGCATGTGTTGTCTAAGCGTATTGAAACATATGTTAGTGTTCATGTAAAAATCTATAGTACATAATTAAATAAAAATGTTGGTCATGCCGCTCGCGACGCAAGGAAGCCCGGCGGTGGGTATGTATGTATGCTGGCTGCAGCTATAGACAGTGAAGCCATTAAAAACTCTTTGTTTCTACAGCTACAGTTTTCCGAATACACATACAGAACCACCAATTTATTTATACGACTAATTATTATTTTGTGGCAAAGCATTTTTTAAATCCCAATGTTGCTTCCAAGTCAAAGTTGTACTTAAGCATCTAAATAAGCTCTTTTAAAGGTTGCAGTATTTAAAAAAAACCTGTACATTATTAGGTCCCATATCGCACACTGAAACAATAAGTTCAACATGGCGGCGTGTGTACTATCGGCACTATACACCCTATACGGTGGACAAGCTCATATTGTCTCAGGATTTCAGACCCTATTGTATTTGCCCTTTGTTCATATAAAGGGAACTTATTGGATTTTGAGCCAACTTGTTTAACATTATACGCTGTGGTCGCGCCACACCGGGGCACAGCACTTCAACCCACGGATTGAGTTGGATGTTAATACTTCCTTTATAATTGTAGTGTCAACGAGGTAAAGATTTATTTACTTGATAAGGTTGTATGAGAATCTTGACTTTTTTCAGGCCACTTGTAAGAATTCCCAAACCAACTTCAAAGAATTCAACAAATTCAAAGACTTTAGGTATTTGGTAATCAATTATTTTTTTAAATTATTTTTATCATTAATGTAGAGACTCGGTATTGTTAAATATTTGACTTTCGTTAAATAAGCTATTGGTTCTGAAGACGGAATAAGGGATTTTATTTGATTTAAATTATCATGTAGCACATGCCAGCTTCGATAAAGACACATTAACCATAATAAATAATCGTATAACATATAAATATATACATAGGTAGTTCGATATAGAACTAATAACTGCTAATCCTAGATTATAGTTTGGTTCACTCAACAGATGACTATATCATATATTGGTCTACACTGTCGAACGACACGTCATGATCCTCTCCTGTTCCTGCGAGGAAACTGTACCAGAGTCTAATTCCCTCGAGTGGAGGGCGAGGGCGAGGCGGGGGAGGGTCATCTGTCAGCGGAGGGGATTATGGCGCTACATTTTTCTGCAAAATGCCTCTATTTCTCACGTCCTCTTAGCAACGATCGACTCCGCGATGTAGAACGCTTTGCTACCGTCTAAAAGGGGATTAATTGCTACCTTTTGGAGTTGCGACAGGCTACATCCTTATCTAAGATAAGTCTGCCGGAAGATAAAAATACTGCTCGCTAGTCTCGTGGCTTAAGTCGATCGTAAGTAAATAAATAAATAAATAGAGGTCGCGCGAGGTCTGTGCATGGGTGACCCCTAGAGACCAAAAGGACATCGCATCAATTCGCCTTAAAATTTGCATACATTTAAAATGTACCATAATTCTCTGCTTATTTTATTACTTTAATAACAATAACTAGATTGTAACGGCCACTTGGAAGAAAACAATTATGTGTATATTATAAGACATTGGAGTCTTCATTTACAGTGTACAGGAAAAATGTTCTTTGAGTTGTATTAAGTTTTGAAATTTATCGAGTTCAGTATACATACATAGTCTCCCCTCTTAATTGTAATCTTCATCAACTGAATCAGTCCCCGGATTACTACTTCCTAGTACTTGTATGCTGAAGATGTTACAATTTATTTCAAGGTATTAGATCAACAACAGCGACCAGGCAACGAGCGCCTCAAGTCCAACCATACCTTTACCGCGAACCAACCAACATGGTTAAAGAGTACAGAAGTTACTGAGTTAATTTGTCGCTGAAAATAATAGTTCGATGTTCGTGAAATCAGTTCAGTAATCTGCAGTCCAATCTCCTGAAGGCGTCATAACCGTCACAGCCACGCCGTCCGCTCGCACGTCGCCCCCCCCCCTCACCCCGAGACCAGATAAATCACTCCTCTCCTCTCACCCTCTTAATCCTAATTGTTCCTTGTCAGCATATGCCTAATGGTGGCGGCAAACATATTAGTTCACTAATAACAGCCACGGGCGGGGTCGTTCGGAACGGCAGTCTATGGAGTCATGTAGCATTGTATTGTTTGATATTATTAAGGGATGTGTTACTCAAAGATGAAGTACTTATATCTTGATCTTGTAAAATAAATTTAGTTGACTTCTGAAAACGATGAATAATATTTTATGTTTATGTTTATAACAATATAAGACAAAATTTGTGCGTAAAGTTATGTACTAATACCTACAATAAATCAATCATCATTTTACTTGCATGCTACTGTCGGGTAAGTAATGAAGGTAAGAAAAATAAAAAAAATATGTTTATTAAGTATTAAATTAAACGTCAAATTAATTATTTAAATTAGATACATTGTCTTTCTATTAATTGTCGAACAATATTTTTTTATATATAATTTAAAGGACATGGAAGATTTATTAACATTTGTGATATAAAAAGTATTTTACAGCTTCATAAGCTTTATATATGTTAAGAATATTTTTAAAGCATTACTGTTGTTACATGTAATTCGACTGGGTACTGCGTTGTACATTCTGGGGCCCACACACATTAAATAGTATTGTGATATTAAATAGTTTTTGAGTAAATATTACGTTTATACTATCTCTTTACATCATCTCATCATAGTCGGCTCAGTAGCCATGGAAAACGAGTACTATCGTATTATAATAGTACTTGCTCGCTTCTCTGTATAATGTATTGTGCATACAACTAATAAGAACACATTTATAAACGTAAAAAAACAATATGTAATGTATAAAATCTCATTAAAACATCTAATTTCCGTATTCCACCGTTTTTGATCAAAGGTAACAAATATCATTCTACCGCGCTGACACCGAAGCAACTTGTTTAAACGTGGATTACTGAATGACGTTTCTTATTCAGATATCATATAATACGAATGGTATAATACAGTACGCGTTTCACCTGTTCTGGGACAGCTCTAGCTCTGTAGCCTCGTTGGTAGTGACCGCGTCTGCGAAGCGTGCAGTCTCAGGTTCCATTTCCGGTGTGGCAAGAATTTATTTGCCAGATGTTTGTCGTCGAATAGTATTGCTGATGTGTGTTGTCCAGCCACCGTCTACCTAGAAGGTACCCAGGATCAGAGTGTAAATCTTCTTTGAAAAAGGAGTTTGTGGCCAACTGAGAATAATAATATTTATCAAATATAATATTTAAATTGTATCAGTATGTAATTTGTAGATTGTAACAGCGACGTCTTCAACGGAATGATGACTTCTAAATTAGTGTAATTAAATTTATAAAAAAATCCATCACACTCGCTCATGGATGTTCCTCATTGAAAAGCTCATTGATGTTAGTTTTCTCTGGTGTATTACTCAGTTAAAAAAGATTTAATGAAAATATTTCGCACGCCAAACTGTTCGACCGTTCTTAGTCAGCGGCCGTCGTCTAAATACGTTTAATTTAAGTAACCCGTGACGAAGGTAGGGGACTGACACGTATTCAAACGGGTCGCGACGTGTTGTCACGTTCAACGTGACCAGCGTCACGTCAGTGTTCCGGTTTGACAAGCAAATTTTGTAGTTATTGACCAGGAGCCCGTGAACCGTCATTTTATTAAATCTAAGAGGGATTGCTCTCAGCTTAGGCTTGATCGATAGCAGAGTGTGCACTCGTACACATGGCAGCACGAGCAGAATGTCCAATCTGAAAGTTAAGTGCTAAAGTTGATAATAATAACCAATACCTTACAATCCATTAATGACTTTTGGCGAAAGATATAACAGTCGCTAGCTTGAGAGCACAGATAAATAAGAATGGGACGTCGGACATATGCTAACCCTGTATGGGGCGAGGTAAGAGTATGCATTGAAAATGTTTCTAAATAAAAATAAGTCAACAAAAATAATAACTAGCTGCCGATATTTATTTGAGAAGCACTATCTTACGTACTCGTATTTAGTTATAATTACACGATCATTATTTGATTAATATTCAATCGCTGTTATGATTTCGCGAAGATTACAAAATATTTAATGATCCCCAGTATCTAATGTAATTTATCCGGGAATCGTTTCAAACCCTTCGCCGATCGAATATGACCTTTATTATTTAATATTAAGGTCGTAGGGAGGGGGGATGTTTAAACTGTTATGTTATAACGATTATGTTATAAAGGTTATGTCGTTATCATGTTAATGACGCCATTACCGGGTTATTGCTATCGAGCGGCGGAAGGGTTAATTCATTAAACCATTCGACTCGGGTAATTCGCCGTTTAAGAGGTTCTGCGTCCTCGGGGGATAGAATTATCAAAAGTTGTTACTGTTTTCTCGAATATTATCTGATCTTAGATAAAACTATCTACTTTATTTTAACTAAATCTACTTTAAGGATAGGATTAGGTACACGTTAGGACATGAATAAACTACTTATCTGTCTTTCCTTCGCTTTAAATGTTAACATATCCGCACCAACTATTGTGAACATTGACACGAGTAGCTCCTTCTGCTAGGAGAGCCGTGACGCCCTCGCGTGGTACAGAAGGAGTTAACGGAAAAACAAACACAGGATGAGAAGCAATGTTATTTTATACTATATAATAAAATGTGTATAAAATTCTGTGATACAGAAATATGTTTTTAGATTTATGAACGAAACGTCGACATGACATATCGCGAGACCAAATAAAATGTTTGGTATTATCTTTGTGCTTGTGATTGACACGGAGCTCTCACATACCGCTCCGTCCTGATCTCGCGTTCTATTTAAGCCTGTCCACTGTCACCGGCCGGAGTGGCGGAGGACGGAGCGCAGAGGGCGGAGGACAGGAGACGCCTCTAACACCGTCTCACGTAAATAAACCTACAGCATTACAGCTTATCCGGATTAAACTAGCTTTAGCTACTACTTTTATAGTTACATGTCGGGACACATTAGCGCTTGGTGTTGTGGTGTTGCGTTCGACGCGCGTCGGTAGCCGTACTGTTTATCTATACACGTAGCAAGATGTACAAACAATACAGACCTTTACCCGTTACTGGATCCTCGGGTACCATAACTTTATACTTGTTACAATATTATAAGTATCGTGTGTGACAACTGCGGCCTCCCGCTGACACTGGCGCAGTGGTATAATAGTTCTTGTACAGTTGTTCTTGTGAACGTCCGAGAAGCAGATATATTACTTCCTTCTTGGTTCGCAACTCGTTGGTGACCTGTTGTAGCTAATGTCCACGAGCGTCGCCTATCCCTTATCAGGAGACCGTTTTGCTCGTATAAAAAAGTCCACTTTGTAAAATTTCACTTTATCCTGTTATACGATACTCAATACTAAACAGTAGATATATTTTTAAATCCTTGTGTTTGCTCCGTGACCCAGAATCCTATTTAATCTGTATGAAAAAAGTGTAACACTGAATAAAAAAATTACAGAGAAACAGATTGTAAAGATTCTAAAAAACATAAAGTTTAAATGAATTATGATTTATCCCCTTATTACGACCAATCGCATGGGAGCAGCGAGGTGGAGCTCTCGGCTCTCCTAGTTGTGAGAAGTGTAGTGTTGTTGTGGGCAGTGGGCCTTACCTTGTATGGCGCGGGTGGATGAAGCGAGGACGCTGTGACTCGCCTAGCATCAATAGAAATGCCATTACTGTAACAAACTTGACATCAGTGTTCATTTATAAATCTTATCATTAATCTGGATCGGTACCGGGGCGACGTCTGTGAGGTTGCTTGTTCTGAAGGTAACTGGGAAGTGGGCACTGTCATCATACAATTATACTTCATTTAGAAACTGAAAACACGCTTTTTCACTTGAAACGAATGAGTCTTAGCAGCAACTATTAGCGCAGTATTATTGTAGAAAGAGAAGCCGCTGCCGCTACCAGCCGCTACCAGGTGACCATACTACTGCGCTACAACCCTACCTCTAGCACTGGTGGAGAGCTATGCTATGCTCTAGCCCCGCTCAGTTACCAGGAAAGACCTAGTAGTGGGACATTGATGGCTTGAAGCCGATCACAAACACCCTTCATTCGTTGAAAACAGTTCATTAAGAATGAAAAAGCCCCGGTACTTCCACAACTAAATATGTTTCGAAGCACGATCAGATGATCGTGGATGATACCAGATGGTAGCGGAGTAATATTGGAAATTTAAAACAATAAACCCATTGAAGCTGAAAAATAGGGTGACGATGACAGCGATAAAACTGGGATAAAACCCTAATATATCGGCGAGTTGGAACATCGGGCTGACCGGGGATTGGATTTTTTGATAGATTCCGTGATTTGGGTTTGCGCTGTGAAATATCTGCGACCAACCTTGTCGAATTAAACGGGGGTAGGGTCACCATGCTATCTGATGTCTGTAGGGTTTTCTCTCTGCTATTTTTCTTTTCTGTACCATGACACTCCTATTGACTGCTGTGTTACGTGTAAAATGAAAATAATAATGGCCTACATATTGCCCTTTTATTACAAAACCCGACGTTTTCTTATACGTACGAACAAAAAATATAATAATAACGATCATAATGTTAATTGTAAGTGATCAAAGGTTTTATCAACTATAGACACGGCCTGTTGGTGGATGGAGGACTCCCAGTACCCAAAAAACTTGAGTAATGTGAGAAACATCAAAAGTATTATCGATGTATTGTCGGCCAAAAAAATAATGTTCCCAATATAAGACATTAAAGCAGAATTGCTATTTACTCCTTTAAAAACAAATATATCAACAAATGATTTAAAAACGCCTAAACGTGACTATTACATACTACAACCTGTGGCAGGACAGTTTGAGCGTAAAAAAGTCAGATTCGGCTACATTAATGGAGCCAAAATCAGCATAAAACAAGTCTGTTGAGTGTTGTAATACGTGTTTAATATCTTAACTCAACTGTAAGCCGTGGTCGCAGTACAAGTGCGGGTCGACGGGAGATGTATGTGCAGAGAGCGCGGAGTATTAAAATACCATCGTCGTCGGGCGAGGCGCCGCGCCGCTGCAGCACACTGTTCCTTATTCTGTAGAGAAGCCGGGGTTTTATAGCCGATTATATAATTTACTGTTTTTATGGAAATACAATTAGGATTCTCGGTAGCGCGAGTGGCGCACACTACACGAGCGCATAGCACACAACAAATATCGTAGGACAACCCACACATTGCCGTCCGATCTCAAACAATGTAGATATTTTGTTTATCACAAAAAGTTTGTCCTGGCTGGGGTCGAATCCACCGCCTGCGTCTTAGCAGTTACGTTTATTAACCACTAGACCAACAGGCCAGTCAATGATAGATACATAAATCGAGCGCGGGACTTACTACGCAGGTAGAGTCCCTACCAACGAGGCTACAATGTGGAAGAGCTCACAGTTTCCTGGTTTCTGAAGAGAGTTACCATCACGACAACATTAGCATTGTTCGACTAACGCGTTATTGTTGAGCGCTTGTTGGACTCGTTCTCTCCTGTTATCTTTGTAGGGTTCCGTAGTCAATTAGGAGGAAACCTTAAGGGTTTGTACTGTCTCTCCGTCTGCAGTCTAGTAAAGTAGTACTTAGTAATAATATATTATTTTATTTTAATCTTAGTGGAAGTAACTTGGCATAAATGGTACTATTATGTAAAGGGAGATCGAGTCGAATTGGTCATTTAAAAATAATAGGTAGCGTAAACCATTATCTGATGTAGTATTTCGTTTCAAAAATATTAAATTCGAAAAAAACAATTATCGTATGTCAGCTGGGCGAATTTTTTTGGAACACATGGCAGCAATGAACACGAAATATCATAACAGAAATGTGAAGCAACGTTAAGCCATCCAGCTAACGCGTCCTTGATACAACTACGGAACCATAGATCGCGCATAGCTCGTCACGTACTTAGCCAGTACTAACTTGTTTAAAATCCTTTTCCCTTGATTTTCGTGTCGCGACACACAATGGTGGAACACCCAGCTCCACGTGAATCGTTCTATTTACCATGCCCAATACATTTCCGCGCTTTTGTGCGCCGGTCGTACTATCAGCGTGTGGGTGACATCTTTTTGCCGTTAGCCTTACACATTCATACCCTCCGGGTTTATCCGGTATCCGGTAAGAACCCGGTTTGAAGAAGGTCTCGAAAGTGAATTTGAAAGATTTGGCTACACATACATTACTCACGTCTTTGAGAATCGTTGAGAAGTTGCGTAGGGTTGGCGGTCTGGACACTTTGAATTATATTTTGTTCAAGTGAAACTTCTTTAGAGTGGTTGTGACGTGAAACTAGATGATACGGACTTAAACAACCTTCGTAAAGTCTCAAACGCTTCTTTTACACACACATAAATATTACGCAATATTAAAATACTGAGAACTGCTTACTCTTAGTTCCGAACTTATTCATTGATTCCATCATATCGAACGCCATCTGTCCATATGAGGCTGCGGGACCCTGAAGACATTCCTGACAGTTGGCACTGTACGTCTTTAGTGACTTTGTCTTTTTAAGCAAACGATACCGACCATTTCTTTACTCAACGAACGTACTTTTATCAAGCATGACAATCTAACTCGTTTCAGCTGATTTAAACAAAGTTTTACTGATAAACTTTTAGGATGTGTTTTATTTCTGTACCCTACCTTGATATACATATATATATAACTATATAACCTGTGCAGCCTCACACGATAAGCCTCATGAGATTTAACAGAAGTCAGCTGCTCGGCGGTGGATTCTTCGCGGATTATCTTTTATTCTAGTATTCTATTTATTATCTTTTTACTAGCGGTGATTGTTCACCATCACGTGACCCGTCTTCTCGTTTGGACAACACTGGGACCACACGTCGCACCGTAGTAACGTCGTCACCGTGACTGTACCGTCCGCGCGCCGCCCGCCGCCGCCCGCCGCCC
>DWKC01000440.1:0-12855 GCA_018249195.1 Racta chiria
GAGGTCACATGGGAGACATGGATGATATTATAAAAAAGTAAGTGTGAAGGTTACATCATAACGAAAAAATATTCGATGTTTTGATTATTTTTCGCTATTACGTAAGTATTTAAGTACCTAATAATTACATATTAACAATATTAATAAATATTTGTAAAGTAACTATTAGTAATGTTTTCGATTGATTGATAATTCAATTTAAAAGTTAATTCAAAACCTTAAACATTACATTTGTAGTACATACCTTGAAATTGAATACACAAAAAATAGAAAGATTTTAATGAAATTATTATCATGAATTAATTTAGCACCATTACGAAACATGAAATTTACGAAGTTGTAATTCATTGCCCGTAGCATCCATCACTACATCTGAGGTTATCAGTTCATCTGGACAAATGAAGGAGAAAGAACAACAGAGGAACAAAAGCCTCAGAACTATATAGAAAAGCCGCGAACGACAGCCACACCCTTTTATCGATATGTCAACGTACCCTATACCTATAGGTAAAAGTTCAGTAGATATGCGTTAACATAACGTTGTATCAGTTAACATATAATACAGGTACTATAAAAGATTGTAATTTAACTCGTAATCCAAGAACTGCTGGACCGATTGTCATGATTTTTGATGTGTTAGATTTGAAAATATCTGAAAACAATAAAAATAAGATAAAATATTAAGAAATCACAAATTTGATATTTTTGGATAACTTACGATTGTCAATAATCTAACACGATATTTCTTAATATCAAATCTATTGCGGTACGACATTAATATTCAAATATTCCCCACCTAATATTTTTGGATTAGGCTTAAGACTAAATATTCAGAATTCAAATAATATATTACCAATAGCTCATATAGCGAAAGTCAAGAAATTAAGAAAATGTCAAAATGACTTATATGACAAAAAAAAATTACTAAGAAAATCACTAACCAATGTAAAGTTAAGTAAAGTTATCAAACTATATCCTAAAATTTAATTTGTATTAAAATTAAAATAATTATATACCCATTAAAAGTACAATAATACAATAATGTGTTAATTATTTCCGCCTACTGACTTACGTAATAACTAACTCAATTATCGTCAAGTAAGGCTACTTGTTCGTTGGCTCATTGTCGTATATTTAATAATAACATAAACAAGCTTTCGTACTATTTGTCTTTTCAGCAAGAAATAACAACTGCCTAGTCAATTACAAATTCTTGTTGTATAAATGTTTTTGTAATTTGTATGGTCTGTGGTTTGCAACCATAAATATATATATCTATATGAATAAAAGCGCGCGCTATTGACGTGCGAGTTTTATGAAAATCAGTATAACGAATCACCTTAGTGCATGCTCTAACCTTGCTCAATGGCTTAGTGACATGGAATCAATCCATCTACCTACATATTTATGGGATAAGCTGAGCCCGCGACTCCGTTCGCGCGGAAATTGTATAGACGGAATTCTTTAAACAATCATATCTTTTTTATTTCGGTACGATTTTACTAAAAACACCAATAATTGTCAATTCAAGCTTAGAACAATACACCAGTGAAAACCGCATTCAATTCGAATCAGCCGCTTCTGAGATTGGCGCGAACAAAGCACAGACAAACCGATATACAGACAAATTAAAAAACTTATAATCAAAAAGAAAAAAAAAAATAAGACAAGCACACAAAAATTTTAAAAATGATTGTTTTGGGTTCTATTCCTGAATCATCATAATATGATGATTATGTTGAGTAGTTAAATGAAGACGTTCCTATTGAGTAATGTTTTATAAAACCTTATTTGGTAAAAAATAAATTATGGAATATCAGCCATTGTTGTACGTTATTATGTAAAATCGGTATGTAGAAATATATGTTTATAATTCTTTCACGTTTTGTATCTTATTTTGAGAAGTTAATTTTATACATTCTATTTATTGATAAAATTAGTTTACGATAACAATACAACTGCAAGATTTACGCAACATATGCGACCAATATGTATTATTTTTTTTAACTTATTATTGCCTATGATAGTCTTGTTTGTATTAACCACTATATTAAAATAAAAGTACCTAAAAGAAATAGTTTCATTCATAAAAATAGCGATACATGTACATTAAATTACAATATAAAAATAGTGAATAAAATGGCCAAGCGCCCGCCCGCCCAACGGCTAAGTTTTACTCACGGGAAAATGCGCGGGCGTGCCGGCGCGTAGCGCGAAAAGCAGACCGACAACCACTGTTTGAACTGAGAGCGCCATAACTGCTCCTTACATCACAATACCGTCTTTTCTTTAAAACGTTTCTGAAATTCGAATCGTATATAACCACGAAATTGATGCAGGTACTTTGAATATCGGAAATGCGTTCAATGCACTATGCACCGCGCACAAACACTAACCGTGATTAGAACGCGTACACTCGGGCCGGCTACCGAATAACCATTGCGTGCCCTCAGTGTACCACCTTTCGCACCTCCGAGAGAAAGTCGAAGGAAAGTGCAGATTTTGGCTGTCAAGACATCGCCCACACGCGTCCCCGGAGAAGCATTGTCGCGAGTCATCCATCACTCCGACCGGCGGCCGCTACTAATCAACAATACTAACAAATGAACAATATCGCTGAGCGGTTCCGCTCTACTGCACGCTTGAATCGCTCTAGAGCGGTATGTTGGTATGAGTAAGCACAAATTAATATTATTTTAACACACATTACAAATTACTTGCAATAAAATTTGTATTAATTATTTTTTTTAGCTCGCAATGTGTCAGTGACGCAACTGGCATTGTCTATGACTGGCATTACACATATTTACCATTCGTCTACCTGTTTCATAGCATTAAAAAAATAAAAGTAGTGTCAAACACCTAGACAATGAGTAACATGCAAATTACCTACGCTTTAACACTTTAACTGGTCACTGGCCAGCTGTTCTTCTGTTTGATGTGGCAGAGAACTACTTCCTTTATTTTCTAATTTTAGTGTTTTCAAATTCAAATGAAGAACGCAAATAGCAAAGTAGGACAGATACAAAATTAAACTCGTTTACAAACAAAATACTGTGTAGAAAACGATCTATCATACATGTAATCAATATAAACCATGGGCTCATTTGGAATACTTCTTTGTCACATACCAATGCGACGGAATGTGGTCGTCATTTCCTAGACTAAATTCAAGGTGTTACGTATCGATTTTGCACTATGGAAGTATGAACTTTGAACGTTGAACGCGGCGAGTGCAGCCACGAATGCTACGATCGATGCTTAATTGGGTAATCGCAAGCGGCAATATTTCTTGAGGGCTCTCGTTCTTGGGAAAACACGTTATACCTAACTTGGAGGTCATCATAGGAGTCGTTAAGGCATCAGACTTCATTGGCATAAGAACTTTCAACCTATTTATTATTAAATCTTTCTACTGCAATATAATATAAAAAGTACAATAAAATATGTTGGGTTTTGGCTTTTGGCTTTTGGCTGCTGAATTGTCGATTATAAATAGATTGATAAAATAATAAGAAAATTAAATTAGCCATTTATATCGTTATATGTTATTTATAATGTCGTGTAAGTAAATACTAAGTTTTGTTAAATCTTGACCTTCCTAAGACGAAATAAACGATTTTATGTTTTGACAGAAGAAGCAAAATTCTCTGAATGTCATTTAAAAATAAATAAATAAATAATAATAATAACTTTTATCAATTAAACACGCTCAATAAAATGCTGCAGTGACCGTGTTAAGGTGAACACACTACGGACATTATCGTTGTCTTATCAAGACGGACTCTGCAGTAAGTAAGGTGCGCGAAAGACCCGCATTAGCAACATTAATTAATCTGTTTTGTTATCAATATACAGTGTGTGCACTAACCACTACCCAGAGTTGTAAACACTTTTGTGCGTCCAAACTTAATGTTATATATCGAATAAATATTATTAGCTTTACTTGTAATGATGTAAAGTACGATACAATATGATAATTCCTTAGTCATATCTATAAACCAGCCTATTTATTACATCTCATACAATTGATATATATTTGCATTTATGAAAGAAGTCAAATTTGCGACTTGGTTGTAGCTAAAAAAAAGCGTTCAGATATATCCAAAGCCGAACATACAGAATCCCGATAAAATGTAATGTATCTAAATTAACACCAATTATAAAAATAATATCGTAAAGATTGCTTATAATATTTAATCAAATTATAATATAACATATTATATTTATTAATCTTTATATTAATATAACCTAATTGCTCGTGACTACGTGGGTATTTAGTGAATTAATATCTACAAAGTGTTATAATTTTATCTTCGACAATGACGAACCTATCATACAAACTTTCATCCCCTTTTTACGCATTAAATAATCTAATCATCGCTAATCATGTTCTTTCTGAAGCTATATTGTTTGTATGTCTGTACCAAATTTCACCAAGATCAGTGCAGTAGTTTAAGCGTGAAAGCGTAATAGATAGACAGACATACAGTTACTTTAGCATTTAAAATATTAAGGATTGCTTCAGTTCCGACGACATGATTGACTCCAAGTAACAGAGCTCCTCAAGCAACGGGGATCAGCAGATCTGGTCATATTTTTTTGCTATAATATATAGTTAGTACCCGACGTCTAGGTCTTTAATTAGATATGAGATAACGATGTTTAATCTTATATAAGCAGTTGGTACGTTCTCATTTCTTATTTTATGTATTCAGAAAAAATAGAACTAAGGTAGATAATGAATAATCTGATAGAATATTCCACATTTTACTCCCTTACGGGTAGTCTCGATATATGGTTTACTACGCTGACATAATCCGATTTGTGCGGTACTTAAAAACAATATTCCGTTAACCTCCGTACTCCGTAATATTAACAATATAGTTCATTATCATAAGCAAAAACAAACATATAGCAGTAACGGATGAACCCTTTCACACCACAAGCCCCAAGTTGCGAGGATTGAATAATAATGAGGTATACCGGCCACGAAGTACCATATTTAATATTCGCACACACTTGCGAGGCTTCAAAACTACTGCATCAAAAATTTCGCCAGTGTTTTAATTGCGTGGGGACGCTGCAAACCTACACTCGAGGCCTCCAATGTTTTAATTAAGTACAATTATAGTGTGTCTTTACTGTTGATAAATAGTACGCATATCCAGTGAGCGTCTCCTGAGCACATGTTCGGATGGTGATTCATTTGTGGCGAAAAAAAAACAGGGACGGCGGCTGAGACGGTGACGCAGTGCGAGTCATTGATCCCGATGCGTTCCCCGGCGACCGACGCGATGGCGGAGCGCGCGCCCCTGCTCCCGCCGCTCGTCCTCGCGGCCGGCCTCGCGTGTGTCGCCGGCGCCGCCGCCCTCGCCAACTGCGCGCTCCTTGCCGCACTTCTCAAACGGTCAATAAACGGTAAAATTTACATTTATTTATTTATTACTGCGCAGCCTAAGATAACCAAATTTAAAACTAGGGTTTTTGCAAAGGCTACATTATTTTTCAGACAATAATATGAAGTATTGTTGTTAGCGCTTCATTGCGAGTAGACCTAATCGAATTCTATGCATAACTTTCGTCTTTGATATACTTTAGATATCTTCAAGATAGATCTTCTTAGATACCTTCTATACTACCTACATTTTTAAAATAAATTTAAGGAGGCAGTAGATAGTACTTAAGTTGAGACGAGCCGCAGCAAAATTAATTCTATGTCAAAATTGTGTTGTAGAATTTAAATTTAAAGTGCAGCATATATAAAACTTTCGTTTTAATTTCAGGGTTGTATTTAATAATAATACTACTAGCCGTGGCGGATTTAGCGCTAATAACAACAGCAATTGTACCCGAACTATGGTCCTTCAACATGAAAACCTGGTCATTTGGTACCGGTAGCTGCGTGGCGCACCGCGGACTTCGCGTGTTTACAACGACGGCTTCTCTATATTTGGTGACTACCATAGCTCTACACGCGCTAGCTACGGTCAACCTCGAAACGAAAGCTGCCATACAAAGAAATAAAAGACGCGATTGCGACGAAGACGAAGAGATCCGATCATCTCGCCACAGTTTAGTAGCGAGCAGTGATACCTCAACTCCGCCACGAACAATGAATGTTGATTATCGGCTCACTGACACGATTGTTCCGGTAACTCCTCCATTAATTTTCGTATGGGTGCTTTCAGCGTCGTTAAGTATCCCAGAATTTGCATTAGCTACAACCGTCCGAACAGATCGAGACACTGTTCTATGCACTTTAGTGGAATCTAACCATAACCAAAACATGCAGTCACTACTTGTAGTATTCAATTTGTTACTTCCAATCTTAATAATGACTACTGCTGCTATTATAATAATGTTCAAATTAAACTCGAAGAAATTACATTCTCGAGTCGAAGGAAGTGAATCAGTGGCAACATTAAAGTTATCTTTATACTTGATAACGGTATACGTTGTACTCTGCTCTCCACACTCAGTGTTAAATGTTTTTAAGATATTTTCGCCTACATTTTGTGAAAATAATAGTTTTTTATTAGTAAGTATAATATTGAATGCTGCGTGTTTGATTGCAACATTAATTCGACCTATACTATGTATTATTTCATTACCTAATTTAAGGAAACAAATTTCTTTTGGTTTCAGAGCGACTGATTTGAATAATGTTTGATAATAATTTAGATAAAATTAGTTTTAAGAATCGAGCTTTACAATATATAACGAAATGGACCAATGATGTTGTAGTGAAAAGTAGGTTAAGTAGAATACTAATTAATAGATATTCATACTATTACCCAAGGTAATCCTCGACCAAAGTCAATTGTATTTGTAAAACTATTAAACAGAATCTTTGCATCCATGCTTGCAGGAATTACCGTTAAAAATATAGTTTTCCTATCTATACTCGGTTTCATATGAATTTGTCTTATTTTTTTATTACTCATATCAGTATTTCAACCGAATAAATGTGAATCTCTCTCAGCTTTAGTAAGACTGTAGTGCCTACCTAGGTACAAAAATTAGGGAGTAGTTAAATTTATACTTAGCCGCTACGGTTAAAAAGTGAAAGATAAGAATCAATTTCATATGTTTACAAGTAGGAACCGTAAATTCGTACTTTTGTTTAATATTTTTTGTAATATTGATAATATAATAATAGTATTATTTTGTAATCTGTTATTTGTTACCTTTGTTATTTAACCAAGCATAATGTAGTATGAGCATAGTGCACCTACCTTCTCGTATTTTCAAATTACACAACCCAACTGATCCAACGTGTTTGCTCAAACCCTACAAAAGAAGTCTTATCAACAACCGAATTTATCGCTTCTTTCTTGGGTTGGTGTCGGTTACAAATATCAAATTCGAATATATCTATATATATTCGAACTTTATCACCGGAGAAATTATTCATGGCTATTCAACATTCCTAAATTTTAAAATCTATAGTCAAAGTAACTTTAACAATTTGCAACAGAAATGAGTTTGTATGGTCCAAACTCTCATAGTTAAAGTCATTTACTGTTTACATAGATTTAAAATGAAATGAAGTTAAAAAACTATGTATTGAATCTTCTTAATTTCATAAAAAGGAAAAAAATTGTCTGAATGATTAGTCTTATACCATTTATGAAAAAGTATTAGCTGCGCTAGCTAGCTCTCCAAGTGCTAGCTCACCATCCACCTCTTCGTCTTAAAACTCGCTGTCAAGTTCCTTACACAACGCTATCATTTTCTAGAGGTATCCTCCCCCTGGATCAGGTCATGTACCTTGTTGTCGAAAAATACACATTTTACATAGTATACGCTCATAGGATGTAACATGGTCTATGGTGTTTAAAGTATAAGCCATAGAGATAGAGCCTGCAATTTCTAATATCTCACGATTATCACTTCTCACTGAACTGTGCACTATTCTTTCTATTATATTTTGTTCGTAATAACAGTTCTGAACCCAAAAGCTGAATGGCGCCACTATTCCAATGGGAGTTGACCACTAACTAAATTAAGACACAAACACAGTCATAGATCCAAATATTAAGAATTTAATCGTGAGTATTTGCAAATATATGTATTTTACTCACTCAACCTAACAAACCTACCATTTTATCTTCTACTTTCTTGAGTTCTGGCGGAGACAAATTCTACGAATCTTTAACAATGTAACTATGAGCATGAAAACTTCTTGTAAAATTAAATGTCTCAGCTATAAGAATCCTGAATCAAGGTTGGTTGAAGGTAGATAATCTTTAGCCAATATTTATAAAAGCAATGTCAAATTGATGACCCCTACGGCCCTCTCTATATTCAGATTTAAATAATTCTTGTGATTATAAAATTCATAAGATAAAAGAGATACAGACTGTCTAAATTGAAATAGTTTATCATTTGTTTCTAAATTTCCTTAACTTTTAATGGGTTAATATGTACCTAACTATAAATAATATATCTCCAAATACTATCATTACTTGTATATTCCTCAAGACGAATAAACGCTCGGGAGCCTCTGAAATGTGGAACAAATCTTAGGCCAATACAATCATTGGTTGTAAGTTTCGACGACAAAAAAAGCAAATTAATATCAATTTGTTACATTCATTTATGTAAAGATGTTGTATGAAATGACAAATGTATTCTTTCAGTTTCTATAAATGGAATTCACTAAATAATAATTTATGCGAAACTCCAAGTCTCTAATTCCCGCATGTGGGGATGGATGTCTTAGTAAAGATTCTTTGAATATGTATGTAATTGGTATAGTAATAAAATTCTTTTAATTTTGAAGGATTGTGTAATAATTCTATTAGAAAACTATTGAAGTGATATTTACCTCTCAATTGATATTTTAACTTTGAACCAAAATGGAGTGAACTATATGAAATTCAGCTCTTATCTCTCTAGCAATCTTTGCATTGGTGATAGTTATGCAGCAATTTAAGACGCGGTTATTTCAACTACTTATTATAAATGTCTTTTGGGGTAATCAGGTGGCGGTGTATTTAAATATTGATTCTAAAACTAAAAATTGTATTTAATACAAAAAGTTTATTGGTGAAAACATGAAAAATATAATAGATTAATGGCTGATAAAATGCAGCAGAAATGTTACAATATTTGTCCATCACAAAAACTATCTCGCTAATAAATGCCTGAAAATTCAGAATGCTATAATAATCAGTGATGGGCACAACAAAATGGTTAATGTCGATCAATTGTTACTTTGGTAAGACAAGATGCTAAGGACATTACAAAACCACATAGACAATAACAAGTTTTTTGTGCCCTAATTTGATACAGCCATTACACTTGGTGGATTTAATTAATTATGAAATCTATAATTTATTGGGTTATTTGGGCGAAATTTAACAAATTCATTAAAACTAATTCCATAATTTCAAAACATTCACCATCATGATCTCCATTTCACTGCGGACATGCGGCGAAAGGAATGTCTCGGGGGCCGACCAGGCTGTTAATGATTCTATTCAATAAAGGAAAACACTTTTAACTTAAGAAACCGTAATTTTAATAACTTAAGTTATAAATATTTATATTCATCAGGTCAGCTCGATATCTGTAATCCAGTGTAAATACAGAAATACAAAACCGTCAAAGATGACACATAACATTTAATTTTAGACGGAACGTGAAGGTCCGCTGCGAACGACATTTTAACATTTTTTTACAAGCGACGGCTCGCAACAGCGGCGGGGCTCCGCGGCGCGCGACGTTCTCGAATGTTACTCGTTTTCTTATAAAACACCGATGAGAACAAATGCGTGTGGTGGGAGGTGGTTAGGGGCGGCTAGTTGTCGCCGCCCTCGGCTGGCTCGTCGCCGTCGCCCTGCGTGTCCGACGTCCACAGCGTCAGGTTGTCCCGCAGCAGCTGCATGATCAGCGTCGAGTCCTTGTATGAGTCTTCGTTCAGGGTGTCCAGTTCGGCGATCGCGTCATCGAACGCCTGCAACATTCAAACAACCATTAATTTACATCCACCTACTTGCCAATACTAATACCATTATTCTGTACTAGAGCCCTCTGGAGGCAAGCTACGTATATGTAAACAACATTTAATTATTGTCACATTTACAATCTGGTACTAGTAAAAACACTCAATGCTGGCTGGATCGAGGATTAAGGGTTAATTGCGATAAGACAGTGGTCATGCCCAGACACTTGTATATTAGTTATGCAAGTCAATACAACTACGACAGTTTCCGTTGTTCATGCAATGAGGTATGGGGATGTTAACGTTTTTCGAAAGTTAGTAAGTTACATCATCGCGTCACACTGCAGTCCACTGAACAATGTTTAAACCTGTTTAGCTAAGTGGCACGCTCTTGCAGGTGAGTTGATTATCTCGTAATAAAACACGGAAAAGTTGAGCGCAAGACCGAGCCTGATGGGGTGGGTTGGTTGCATTTTGGCCTTAGCAATGTCGAACGCCTCCTGGTATGCCTTCTGAGAGTCCTCCACGACGGCTGGGGACAAGCGAGCTCGTTAGTACCCTAGCGTGACCCTACTCGCGCCAGCCAGCACAGAGCCTATGCATAACTGACACTTATAATGACCTGTTTGGCGAGTTGACACGCCTTGTCTGGTGAATTTAATATCTCATAATAGAAGACGGAGAAATTTAACGCCAGCCCGAGCCTTATTGGGTGTGTAGGCTGCATTTTCGCCTTGCTGATTTCGAAAGCATCCTGGTATGCTTTCTGTGAATCCTCTACAACAGCTGTAATATAAGTTAAGGTTTAAAATAATACATATGTAAGAATGCTATTTAATGTTTAAAATTGTAAAAATGTAATTAATTTACTCATTGAAAGTACTTTAAAATTACAATTGAAATCTGGTTCACAATTATATCGCAATAAAATGCTCAAAACTTACAATTTCTGGTTTCTCCAGTGGCCACTTCTGCAAGGTACCTGTAATAATCTCCCTTCATTTTAAGGTAGAATACTTTACTTTCTGGATTACTAGCCTTAGGAATAAGGTGTTTGTCAAGTAAGCCCTGGAACAAAAGAAAAATAACTACAAAATGTGCTCAATTAAATAATTCTATTATCATGTATTTATAATTTTAAATCAAATAAGACTCATTAGTTATTGTAAGTACAGCAGAAGGTGTCAAAAATTTCGGAAAATTATCAAAAATATCTAATGGAAAATAACAGGCGACGGCAGTATTCATATATGTGAAAAGGGTTATTTCAAATAGCTAATAAATCCTAAGCACTAATATAAAAATGAGATAGTCGATGTCCAGGGACAGGGCAACGAACGGACAGAAGAGGCGCGCGCAGCGACGCGGCGCAGTACGTCACCCGCCCCTCGCCGCGCCCCCGCCCCGCGCCGCACCCCCGTGGCCACATGGGTCACCAGCTATGCAACGCCCATTATTAATCAGCTACCTGCCAGCTACGTAGGAAATGACCGCGACAACCGACAGCTTGCATCACCCCCTTAAATTGGCACCGTGCAAATATGACGTCACTGGCGTAGGAAGACGGATACCGACGTTAATCCACCTAATTGGAAGGGAATTTCGTAATATCCTCTAATTGCGCGTTGCGAATCTATAAAATCGAAAAGGTGCAAAAATTGCGAACACGTAAGACTTACCAATACATCGTAGCAGATTTCTCTGAGCTCCTTTTCTACTTTAACCCTATATTCTTTTGCCATCTGTTGTTTTCTTTCCGATCCTTCGGTTTTCTGTTCGATTGAGGAGATGACCCGCCATGATGACCGTCGAGCTCCGACGACGTTCTTGTAGGCGACGGAAAGAAGGTTCCTTTCCTCGTTGCTGAGCTCGACGCCGGTTTCGGTGACTTCCTTCATCGCGGCCGCCATGTCGTCGTATCGCTCCGCCTGCTCCGCGAGCTTGGCGCGTTGCACCAGTTCCTCCTTGTCGACGGACATCGTTGACGATCAGAGAGAACTATGTTACTGATGCCCCTGTAATCAATTGTAAAATATCAACCACGTATAAAATAAGCCACGAACCCAGTGTTCGAAATCGTATCCTCAGAAAGACTAATCGTTAAACATCACTTTCACCGAAGTGAATCCAAATAGGGTATATGAGTCATCATGTAGTAATGGCGCACCTTGGATGGAGGCCCACGAGCGCACTAGCGCAATGTGATAATTCAACGCAGCTCAAAGAGCGACCCTCACGCCAAACGCGACATCGACGCGGCGACCGTTCGGTTCGACAGCATCTCACAGACTCGAGCGACTGTCTAGGCACGCGCCGTCGGTCAGCCTGCGCCACTGCGCCAACGGTATCGATCAGCCGACGCGGGATAAACACTCCAGACGAAATACGACTAGCGCGACGGTTGCACACCCCCTCGCACCCCCGCGTGCACCGCGCCCGGCAGCGCGGCGCCTCACGCCTACCTCACACTACCCTTATCTATCCACAACCCCCTGCTCGATATCCTGTTGCTAGGCACCAATACGATCCGCCAAGTTATTTAATATACATCAACGTACATTACGTATTCTTCTTCGCGTAATTACGATTATCAAACGACATTACTGTAAATAATGTTTTTTTATCGAAGTTTAAAGTGAGGCTTAAAAAAAAACCAATGACATATAATCAAAACTGAGCTGCGTTGTCTGGGACTAATATTAATTAACTAATAGATTGATCCTTAATAATATTGACACTACTAGTTACAAACTTCCAAGTCAAGTTTAATTGAATCAGAATACCATGCTGTTTAATAACTACACATGATTCATCAGAATATCTAAAACATTAATGTGAAAATGGGAGCAAAGTTCAACATTAAGAACATGCGTGGTTGTCGTATTCGCCAATTTTAGATCTAT
>DWKC01000441.1:0-12852 GCA_018249195.1 Racta chiria
ATTTTAACATCCAGTGGAAGGTATTTAATCATAGGTAAAGTTAATTTGAAAACTATATATATATAGCTATATACGTAGCTATATAAATAGCTTTATACATAGCTATATAAATAGCTATATACATAGCTATATAAATAGCTATATTATGCAATCTTACATACAAAACAGAGACATCTAGACTTACCCACAAGGAAGTTACAGGGGGTCGAAAATGGCCCGAATGGCTTCGAAAAAAGAGTGTACGGCCGTGTCTCTCTCTTTTTTACTTGACTTGGCGGCAGCGCTTGCTTGCCCCCAGATTATAACTCGTGTCAGCGCGTTCGCCTGCGGCACGGGATGCCGTGTCCGTATTGATTCCAGTTGCTTCAGTGATGCACTGCTTACATTCATGCTTTGTCTTCCCCGCGCGTGGAATCACTTCCTAGCATCGCGTTAGTGTCACCCCAGCCTGGTGTTGATAATGTCCTCGGGGGGCGGTAATCACTTACCATCGGGTGACCCGTCTGCTCGTTTACTTGCTTATATCATAAAACAATACTCAAGTAATTTCAAAGCTATTTGAATATCCATTTCAATATACACATCCACATTTTAATATCGTAATACACCATTATTTATTCAATGCATAAAACAATTCCTTCCCTATTCCGTCATCAATCCTCGACTCAATCCAGCGAAACGTGACAGGGGGTGCGTTGTATGAAATCATCCCCTCGGCTAGCATCCCTCTTGCATAGTTCTAGCGAGGATCTTTTCAATACAGGTATTCAAACACTTCTGTGTAAAAATAAAATGAGTGGGGTGTAAATACACATAGAATTTCTGTTGTGGTGCGTATTCATATAATAATACCGGCTAAGTGTGAGTCGGATGAACACTGAGGGTTCCGTGAGTCTGTAATGTTAACAGTTTTTATATTGGACTGTTTCTTATTGAACTCTTTTTTTACATTAAATTTACTGATAACATGCGTTACTCTAGTTGCTACTAGGGTTGAAACGGTATTTCTGTAAGAATTTTTGTATTAAGTATCTACGAATTACTGTTCGAGATAAAACCTTGTAATTAAGTACTAATATTATAGCGAAAGATCGCTGTTTCATGTTAAATAACGCCCTTGTATTCGGAAATAGATTTGCCCGATGATTTTGTATACAGGTAGGAATAAATGAAGATTTTAAACAAACTCGTGGAATAGTACGTAACTTGAGGCACAAAATACTACTTTCACACCGAAATCTTTATCTATTTTAGAACACGCCTTATAATATTGCTTTTCGTAATAGATAACTATTACGAAAAGCAATGGTACAATGGTACAATGAACTTCAACGTAAAAATAATATAACTTATTATGTTTGAATATAGAAATAGCATAGAATAATGAATTATGTATGTATATAGTATCCCTTGAGACCAATTAAACACTTTCACATATAAAAACGACTTCTAGCGGTGTGACCCTGCGCAGCTACGGGTGCTGGGTTCAGGTCTTGGTAGGGGCAGGCATTTATGGGACAAATGAATGTTTTTTCTCGGGTTATGTGTATTATTTGTGACGTTTAAGGAATCTTTTTGCTAGGGTATGAGTGTGTAAGGATTTATTAATTATCCTCGAGCTCTTAAGATTTATGAACGAATGAATACTTTATTTGCAACAGAATGGCTCAACTTAATGTGGTAGGTAGATTCCAACATACTGTGTCAGTAGATCTGGCTTACAAATGTCTTGCTAAACTACCATACTTCACATATAAATGAATATTATATATATTAGAATTGCAAAATGTTACCTAAGTAAATCTCAAATTCTATGTAACACTGATACAAGGTCTCCAACCTCGGAATTGTACCAAATGAAATAAAATATAGCGGATATGCCACTCAGGAGCCGAGATCCACTGTCCCGCTAAGGACGTCTAAAGGAACGTGTACGTCTAAAAATAGTCTCACTAACACTCTCAGACGACGTCAAAAGACGTCGGTACAAGGATTATATTATCAACTGCAAAGCAAGTGCGCAAATGTTTCAATTGTTTTTTATTTAAATCAGGAAAATATGAAAATTATCCTAGTTTTATTGAATTTAGTTGTTTTCGCACTAAATTTAGGTTTCTGTAAAACAAAAGGAAAATTTGATCCCTTACAGATTCACTTTGTTGTCTGTCAGTCTGTCTGTCAAGACCCTTTTTCTCAGTAAGGGTGATTTGAAATTAATATCCAATACCCATTTTACTCTCGGAATTGTTAAAAAAACAAGCTTCCAAGTTAGAGCAATTAAAAGATACGTCTTTGATTCGTTTTTAGTCTGCAAGTATTCCTTCTAAATAATTTTTAGCTGACCGAACCATCCTGGGCCGGCTGAAAATCAGTGACATGGTGAAAGACTGCCGTAATTAATCTCTGAGTCAGGTCCGTTTCAGGGCTGGTACTACAGCACAGGGCACAAATGTACCTACCCTATCTATATGTGATCTGTTAATCTATACTTATTATATACTAGCTGTGTTCGCGGCTCCGTTCGCGCAATTGTATAGATGGAATTCTTTAAATTGTCGATATCTTTTTTATTTGTGCACCGATTTGAATAAAGTGGCAATCCCCTCATTGTCAATCCAAGCTTAGCCCAATACATCAGTGAAAACCGCATTAAAATCTGATCAGCCGTTTATGAGATTAGCGCGAAGATACAAACAAACAGATAATAAGACATAAATTCTAAAAATAGTTGTTTTGGGTTCGATTCCTAACAGACAGCTGTGTTTGTAGACTTACAAAAACAAGACAGCGGCCAGTATATATGTGTATAGTTTATTATATATGTATGAGAATTGTATTACATATATTTATATTTATTGTATATTATTATTTGTATGACTTCGTTAAAGTATGTTTTATACATTATTTTTCTATGAATCACTATGTCCTTTCGTGTGTGCTGTAATTTCTATGTCTTGAATAAATGTGTTTTCTTTCCTTCAAAATGGTAGCTATATTGTACATTTGATATATCGTACTACATTACCGTTATATTAGTACTAGATAACTACTAACTATGGGCAATGTCTGTGTTGGAATAATTAAACATTACTATAATATGCGCTGTTATTTTAAGTCACTACGTTTGCTATGGAAATATCTTGTTATATTTCCCTGACATACTTATTAATTCCCGCGTTGATTACACCGATTCAAAATGGAGTCAAGCTGCGCCCAGAGGCTGAGTGTAGCCGAGTGTCGTGGTATCGGTGCTTGAGCACGTCGGTGCGAAAGTGGCCCTTGGGGGTTCCGATAAGGAAATAGAGATCGTTCTTACCCCGGGCCTTGCGTTTATAATTGAAAACGTTTCATACCCATAGGCCCTTGTCGCTTTGAGGATTCCTCCAGTATATCTTCATAGACCTCTCGACTGCAATAATGAAGCTTTAGACGCCTTCCTTGTAAGATGAGGGGTTCTCGTGGTTTTTAGGATATTGCAAAAGGTGTAAATCCTCGAGTTTTGGAGTCGACTGGTTTGAAGTTAAAATTTTATAAAACAGGTTTGAAGTATAGTATCGAAGTATGCTTCAAATTACAAAGGCTTATTTTAATTTACACAGGCTTATTTATGCGGCACATATTTTTGTACAGTACCTACTTCGGTACTGCCTATGTAAATTGATCCTCAGTCCCTTCTATAAAAACATTTTCATTTTTCTATTTTATGTTAAAAATTATAACATACAACAACAGTAAACAACGTAAAAGGTATATTTTGTTACAGACAGAAGAGCCCACATCAATTCTGCCCTCAATTTTAAACAGAAATTACCATTAACTATACATATATCGGAATTAAATTATGTTACCCACAATTACGTAACGGAACCCTGGACCGCTTTATATCATAAATACCAGTGAGGTAAGACATATTTCTACGTTCTCGTTATGGTAAAATGGATAGATATTTTATTATTTCAACTAGGTATCTTGTCAATCATATTGGAACAAAATAACCGAATAAACGTTTAATACTACCCGTTACTGACAGACAGACAGACAAACAGCATTTATACCCTTATAAAGTGTCTCATTCAGATGAGTTTTTAAAACTATTGTATATTACATGAAACGACAGGAAGAAATACATAGATTATCATAGAAATAAAACCTTACAAATCATGTACATATTTAGAAAAAAAAAATCATTCTAAAATATAGAAGTACAATGTTTTCGATATAGCTTCCCGTTCGATCGATGTCATAAGGCCGGTTAGTGCCATGCCATTGCGGTTAAATAACGTTAGTGTCGATGACAGTGGATATTGATTGACATTTGAGTTGAGTGACAGAATAATTACGTCAGAAAGTCATGTAACGTCATTAACATGAGCCACACAATTGATTAACACAACAAATAGACACAAATTCGTTGATTGAACAATTAAATGCGGTTTAACATGCTGTATTTATTGATATTTACCGTATTCTAACGAATACAAGTTTTATACAACATAAGTTGGTTTCTACGAGTACATTAATTACGAACCATATCGAAGCGTTATCGGATTTTGATAACTAAAACATAACCCTCTAGTTACGGTTAAAGATAAATATTTTCTCAGAATAAATTACAAATACACTTACAGGGAAAAATACAATCCTATTTCACTCAAAAACTACTGAACGGATATGAATGAAATATAGCACAAACATAGATTATACTCTGGAATAACACCTAGGCTACTTTTTATTAACACGCCACGCGGGCGAAGCTGCGGCCGGAAATTAGTTTTATATAACAACAAATATATATATATCTTGGAAAGTAGCTTACGTATTGTAATGCTGCTTGCGAAGTAACAGGTCCCGCATTCGATTCTCAGTCGGCGCAGATATTTATATTACAGATAAGTATTTTTTCTCGAGCTATGGGTGTTATTTGTGAGGTTTAATAGTGCTGCCAATTTCACTCGCGACACAGGTAATCCGAGTGCGCGGGCATGATTTATTATTACATTTTTTAGAGATTATTTTATTACGTATAGAGCATAATGGACGACTATTATCAATATAAGTGAAATGTCTTCTTGTTACTCACCGATAAAAGTGCTAACAATAGTCCAGAGTATAGGAAACACCCGCGGCGCTCTCACAATGAGCACTCGGCCCATGGTCTCAGGGTAGTTAGCCTCAACACTCTGTATGATGCGGAGCAGCGCCCGCACGCCGGGCCGCCACAGGTGCCGCATGTTCAGCCCGTCCAGGTCTACCAGCAGACTCCAGGCTTGCACCGCGCGTGCTGACGCACGAGTCGCCTCTTCTAGAAGTTTCAGACCTTCCTCACATACGTGAAGCGTCTGAGGTCAAATGGTTGTGTTAATGTCATGTGTCTGTCAAGTTTTACTGTCAAGTAAAATTTGAATAACGATGTTTTGTGTGACACTTGGAATAGAACTTCAAGTTTATATGTGAGACTTAAATTCAAGTATCCATTTACTGTTAGACGTTTATACCAGAGTATTTATATCTTGGTGACACTTGGGTTTGGATGTTGATATATTGTGTAACAATTAAATTCCGATAACAATTGTATTGTGTGACATCAATCGAATCAAATCATCAATCAAATTTTCGAAACGAGCGCTTGAACGCACAGCAATACCCACCAGCTTCAAGAGTCCATCTTCGCCAATAGACTTGAGCAGTCCCTTCACGTCCATCTGGCCAAGTCGCAGTATGTATAGCGGTCGACCGTCTGAAATCAAAATATTTTTATTGACATACCTTGTTTGGTTACTTTATCATTGTACAATTGATTAATTTTCTGTATAATAATATTGAAGTATCTTAAATTAACTTATTTACGAAACTTTCTGCTTGTACTGCGCTAACAACGAACTTGATCTAAAAATAGCACGTAGGTAGGCCAGATAGGGCTACTATTAAAATTTGTTAAATAATAAATATTAATATATTATTCTACCTTTATTCGACTAGAATACTATCTAAACCGTAACAATTCCTAAAGGTCATTTTTACTCCAACCTTTGTCATGATGATGCCAGCCGCCAGGGAAGTACTGCTTGACAACATCAGGAGTCTCGTACTCGGAGAGGATGCGGTCGACCTGGTGCTTCTTGCGCCAGATCAGCGACTGCGAGAGCATCTCCCGCGCCTTCTCCACGTTGAAGTCGCGGGCGCGGAGGAACCGGAGGAGTGTGGTGTCGCTTGGCACCTGATGGAGAATATTGGAGATAGTATCTGTTTATTATTCAACCTGACAAGGCCCTGCGGCCTAGTTGGTAGTAATCATGTCTAAAAAGTGAGGGGTCCGGGTTTCGTATCCCGGCCATGTCAAGCATTTGGTGACAGAAAGATGTGTCTGCTTGAGTCACTGATGTTATTTGTCCAAGCCACCCGCTACATAGGGAATCCTATTGCGAGGGTATGAGTGTGTATGTATTATCAGCCAAGTCTTTAATTGACAATTGTCTGCCGTTATCCATTCATGAATATTTAAACGTTATTTAAAACGGAAACAACAGATTGTTTTATCTTCTCTCGTACAAATATGACAATAACAGTAGCGCATTTAATCCCGTTGGGCTGTTTCTCGACGCAATGTCACTCATCATGTTTGCCGGGATTTGGCGGGAAACGACTCTCACAAGGTTACGATAACGGTACCGTACAATCGTACAACACAATGACTGTTTCCACAGACACAAAACGTTTAAATGATTTGAATGTTTACACACAGATAGGGCCAGGGACATTGGACGTATTTAATGTAAAAAATAGTTAAACATCGTACAACTTCTCGTTATCACTAATATCTATTAAGATTGTATCTTCTACATACCAATTATTTAATTATTTCTCCACCACAAAATACATAAAGGCAATATTATGGATATTTTTTATTAAGCTTTTATTGAAAAGCCCTAATGCCAAAAACATGCATATTTCGTGACTGTATTGTTAACGATAGAGAAACTCGTATTATCCTATGATTATGTAGGTTTTTGATAGGGAAAGTCAGAAAACCTGCAGATGAATAGTGATAAGCAATCATAGCTGCGCAGGTACATCGCCGTCCGATACAATACATACTTGACGATCGTGCTTTCTTCCGAACAAAAACAGAAGACTCCATAAAACATAGCATGAATATATTGTTATTAAAAAGCAATCTAGCTGTAAACTGAACCCTTTATAAAGAGATATTTCAAATTTAGAATCAAAAACCTCTAGAAAATGTTGTTGTAAAACATTGGAATTTATCGTAATAATTTAGGGAGAACTCTAACGGATTCAAAAGATTTTTGGGTCTACTAAACATTTTGTATTTTGCGTGTAACCACAGGATTGCTGTTAACCGTCAAGAAGTAGATAACTTCCTCGTTACCTTGCCCTTCTGCAAGTCAGCGATCCACTTCCGCAGTTGCAGCAGGCGGGACTCCTGCATCGGCGTCAGCTCGCCCAGGTACCGCTTGATGTACTCGCTGTCCAGGGTGTACTGGTCTGTGAAAGACAGATCGGAACTTAACATTTTGTTTCACAAGAGATCAAGAAAGTTTTTTTTAGTATTGGGCCCTATCAAATGCTATGCTAGTAGACCAGGGTGTCGTAAGAGGCGACAGAAGTTATTCGAGTTTATTATAACTAGCAAAAGTATTACTATTTAAATTTTACATAAATTTGATCATCTGTGGGTAGACAGATATTACGAACGGGAATGGAGAAATAAATCTGACCGTGACCTGTGGCACCGGCGGGGGCAGCGGGGTGCGGGGCGCTGCGCGGGAGGAGACGGAGGTTGTCGTGGAAATTGCATCGCAGCTGCCAAGCATTTTGATTTATTGAAGCAATTTCGCTACGATATTTATTATCTAGTTTTAATATAGCAATCTGAAACCGATCGATAGCAAATTAGAATTGATAACGGCTAATGACGTATTATTTCTATCAGTCACATAAGTATTCCAGCTGTATAGAAGCTTAGGCTTGACTGAGTTCCTAAGAGATGGGCCGAGTTAAGCAACTACGAACGCTCTAGGAAGGTGAAACATATCTTAAGAACTGATGTGTTTTAAATGGCAGATCACGGTTTCATAGTATGCAGTAACTGTGCCTGTACTGACTCATTTAATACCTCTAACCCATCTCAGCTTTGAACGTCCGAGTAAAACAGCGAAGTCTTAATAATAGTGTTCCTTTTTCAACTTTTGGGTACGGAACGCTAGAAAGTGTGATAAAACTTGGTTTCAAACTCTATGGTTATACTTGAGTTATCTATAATAGTTTCGTAACTTAATATAGAGTTTCTCTATAATAGAATGACTGATTGCAGCAATTTCCCTTGCACTGACAGGTACGGCGTGGCAGCTCTCACAGCTGGTACGGGAGGTTTGTAAAGAAAATGACTTTTCCAATACTATAATTAAGCATTCTACAGCGAGTTCGAGTTAACAAAACATTGTAGTCTAGTTTCATAATAAATTATAATCAAGTTGAAGGCACTCGTATGTAAGGCCTCCGGTCAGCTGGAGCTGTAACAACTCCATTATTTCAAAATATTTGGAACAATTAATGACAATAATAAGTGACAACGATAATATAAGTAAAATTTAGCTATCTAAGCTCAATTGGGACAATATCACCGGCAAATATTATTAAAACTATTTAATAGATATTATCGGAATAGCATTAAGCAATCAATATATTAATCATGGACAAGACATGCAAATTAATTAAAATACATAGTATATTATCGTGTATTATATATTTGATTTATGCGATACATGAATCAAATCAAATCATTCATTACCTGTTGGTATTTTCAAAACACTTATGAACGTCGAATATTTAGAATCTACCACCTTTTCGGAAAGGTTATGGTACCTTTAAAGAGGAATAAACGGCGAAAGAACTAAGAATACTCTCGTATACGTACAATAAGTGAGTGCGATTGACAATAGTCGGACTGTGGATAAAATATTATACGAAGCAGGAAAACTTAAGAATAAGCTAAGAGTCAGCGAATGCTATGTAGAACCGGTATATGGTGTTTTTTTTGCTATGTTTCTTTTTTCTACTTTTGTTTGTTTTTAGTTTAATTCTTAGTTCATTTATTTTTTTACGTTATCACCGAATGCACCAATGTTGAACTGACCGAACCACGCCACAAAATGGGACCCGCTGAAAATCAGCGGTTGAGGCAATGAGGCCTCAACTTATGCTAATATTTTATATCAACGCTTCATTAACTTAACTAATTTATTTATTCAGACACTGTTATGTTCTTAATTATGTTAAAAAATTTAAACAAATTTAAATATATTCTATTCTATTTCTAACATCTTGTCACACACGCCCATCTGACCCTAAACTAAGCGCTAGCTTATACTACGGTGACCAGAAAACTAATAAATATACGTATATATTTGAATTACATAGAGATTATATAGATATTATATCACCTAGTCGCACAGAACAAACATACCTGTTAGTTTTGCCTGCCTCGGCCGGGTTATTACTTACTCTCCTAGGCAACAGTGTCGATTAATGTGACAATAAGTGATCATTCGACATTATAACCCGATGTATTTTCACTGCAATAGCTATTTACGAACAAGGATACAAGGCTCTATTTGCATTGAATATTTCAAGGAACAGAACAGCGTGACATTGCGAAGGTTCCTTTTGTTACAACATCCCCAGCGCGGGGAGATGGCGCATCTCGTCCCGGGTCAAGGCTGGGGAAACCGGGTCACTGGCAACCGGGAAGTATACCTGGGTATATAACAATTTACCTGGCTGCATATCGGAGATTTAAACAGTTCTCCATAGTTATTTGTTCTTTAACGATTCCAAAATAGGTCGAGAATTGGATGTGTACCTAAATAAAAAAGGAAGAAAGGAAACCGTTTATCTCGTCGCAACAAATACGAAAAATAAACATAAGTATATCAATAGCTATAGCATATAGCTTTAAACATGGTACTGATTATCAGGACCTTTACCACGGACCTTTACCAAATGGAGCTTGGTCGGCTGCATAGATATGTTAACCCTTAATTAAAAAGTGACCGTGTCCAATTAATATTCACAAATAACCGGAGTTTCACACTTAAAATCCTACTAATATTATAAATGCGAAAGTTTCTGAATTTGGATGGATGTTTGTTGCTCTTTCACGCAAAAACTACTAAACGAATCGGAATGAAATTTAACACAGCGATATATTATAGTATGGTAGTGTAGTAGTATATAACATGTATGTTATTTTTCATTAACTTACCACGCGAGCGATGCCGCGGGCGGAAGGTCATTATTAAATAAAACGCCAATCCAGACCGATGATTTTTTTGCAGAAAAAGGATTTAATGTTTACAGGTAGACAATGTAGACAATGATTAATAACGTAAAGTGCAGCAAATGTCTTAAAAAATAGTCTAAAAAGGTAATAAAATAATTAGGTAAGTATCATGAATAGCATAACATCGCCAAAGTACTAAAGTCAAGTATTCCAAGAACTATGTTAATATTCTTAGAAACTAGAAGCTCTTTGACAAAATTTGTAGACTTTCTCCCATTCCCGGGTTTGTGGAACAAACACAATTACCATTTAATCAAATACTCAAAACCGCGTCCTTACTAGCCCTTTTGTCGGTAGTTCGACCTTCTCATTTGCTGCTCATGTAGCTTTTAAGTTTATTTACTTACTATAATAGAGACAAACCATATAGACACGCGGCAGCGTCTTCAGCCAATGTTAAAACAAAGAACCTGCAACGCGCCATGTGTAACATTGCACGAACCATTTCGTGCTTTACGATTCGTAAACTTAATATCTATTTAACTATTAAACAATAATTTGTAGAATTCTTGTCTGTGCCTTTGTTTGAGCTTATATCAGAAATGACTGATCCGCTTTGAATGCGGTTTTCAGTAATGTATTGGGCTTAGCTTGGATTGACACTTAGTTATTTTTATTGAAATCGGTGTACAAATAAAAAAGATGTGATATAATTGAAATAATTCCTTCTATACATATTTCGCGCGAACGGAGCTACAGGCACAGCTAGTTTTAAATAAACATCTATAGGTTTATATAATACGAGTAGTAGAAGCAGATAAATAAAGCTGACAGACGTTTAGCCCTAAAAAAATCAACATAAATCCAGGGCTTAGCGTTCTATCTGTACTAATCCAGCCAGCCAGGCGGACGCGGGCCTCTAATGGATATCTGACATCTCTTTGTGGTACAGTAAGATCTCTAGGGCCCTCAGATCCACGACTTGTTGCAAAGTTGAAATTTCTAGGATTGTTAGCTTAATATGTAGTCAAGAACGTATGCGTATTTACTAGTTTGAAAGCGGGGCCCTTTCACAGGTAGCGCGCACTAAAGGTACATAAAAGCCTTACTCATCTACGCTAAAGTTACCTAGTTACGAAGGTTAAACTAATAATCCTCGAAATTTCAACTTTGCTAAAATGACATGGGTCTGTGGGCCTTGGGATCTTACTGTACCACACAAAGAGATGCCAGACGAATTAGAGGCCCGCGGCCGCCTGGTTGGTTGGATCAGTACAGATAGAACGCTAAACTCTGGATATAAATATATAATATAATACTTATATAATAATTAAATATATATATAGAAATATATTTGTATGTATGTATTTATAGTAATTTATCTATTATATTTTTATTTATTGTTTTATTATTATCATATTCGTCAAAATCACAATGTTGTTGTAACTTATATTTTGTATATTTTTTTTACATTTTATAGACCGCTTTCGTTGATCTCCCACTGCCCAAAGGTTGACTGGCAGAGAATGCTTTTAGCATTAAGTCCTTTTGATATTACATTTGTGTAAGGTTCAATAAAGTTTAAACAAAAATATGCGAAATTTTGCACGACCAAGCGTCAGTCGGCTTTATTTAAAATGACGTAGGTCTTGGGATCTTGGAATATGGTCTAATAGCTACATATGCATATGAACATAATATAAAATTTTATTTTATTTTGAACGTGTGTAAGCGTATATTTGGCATTTGTCGATCGAAGATAAGTCACGTTTTTAAACCGTAATATATGCTATATCATCATATTATATACATTATAGTAATCTGTAAAAGATCGCTGTCTGGACCTGGAAGATATATGGAAGAAACTCATACAGGAGGTTTGTAGTAAGGAATAGAACACAAAAATAATAATTAGAATTTTTGGCTGTTTATCCGTTTGTCTGTGCCTTTGTTCGCGCTAATCTCAGAAACAGCTGATCCGCTTTGAATGCGGTTTACACTGATGTATTGGGCTAATTGGTTTGACACATAGGGGTATTTCTATTGAAATCGCTGCACAAATAATAAGATTGGACAATTTAAAGAATTCAGTCTATACAAATCCGCGCGAACGGAGTCGCAGGCACAGCTAGTTCTAAATAAATTAAAAACCTAGAAACGCTTGTACACAGCCGTCGCGTCCTTTAATTTCTTCCAGCTATTCCGATGAATTACACTCTTTGTTTTTTCTAAAGAAATTCTTCGCCAATAAAAATAAAACGCTCGTGCGATTAATGTAGCAATTAATTATGTGAAGACCGCACTGGAACGCGAAAGGCCATCGAGCAAACACAGCGCCCGCAAGACTTGCCCTGATAAGGATTTATAGGGAAAACTAACTTGGACTCCATTGTCGGAAATTAAGTTAATCTCATCTAAGATTAAGGTTCTGCTGCATCACGAGAAAGAGCTAATATTCCCATTAATGGTCCACTACTGAGCACAGGTCTCTCCTTATACTGAGCAGGCCTAGAGCATACACCACGCTGCTCCGTTGCGGATTGGTGGAG
>DWKC01000442.1:0-12848 GCA_018249195.1 Racta chiria
TGGTGGACTATGGCCTGCACCCATCACATTGTGAGTGGAGACCCGAGCCCAGTAGTGGGACAGTATGGGTTGCAATGACTAAGTACTAACAGTGAATCCAAACCGCAAATCGATGGATGGAGAGAAATTTTGTGATTCAGAGTTTTATTAGGGACCGTATGTCGACCTTGGAGACTTCGTCATCTTCTTTGTCTCGTCCTTGTCACCTCATCCAAAGTCAAGGCATTGAATATACGCCAATCGCTCGTAGTCCAACAAGTCTCTTACATTTCCACTTCCGTACTGGACTGAGATTTAAAAGGATTCGTTTATAAAGATTAAAATAAAAAAGCAGCCAAGTGCGAATTGACACACTCAAAAAGAGTTCCTTAGTAACAGACTGGCTTGGCTTCAACCCATTCATTAAATTGACAATACATTTTTAGTGGGCCATTGCCTGAGAACGTGTCTCACCTCATGCTGAGGAGGCCTAAACGTACATACTCCACGACGTAACTCCATTGCAGATTGGTGGAGGGGTTACTTGCCAAAGCGGGCTTAAGATAATTGTCATAAGGGGATTGATAATAACTATATGAAATAAACGATTTTCATTTGATTTGAACCAAGTGTTGGAAGTTTCTATGCCACCCAAAGGCCTCCTTATACTTATTAATACATATCAAACGAACTCAAACTCGATGGGCTTATCTTTTTTAATTTAAGAGATCGTATGGTCATCTTACGACTCCATGAAACCAGCACCACGGTACCATATTATTGCATTCTCTTTCAAAACAAACGTGTGTGCAAAATTTTACCTCAATCGGACACTAAGAAGTTCGTCAAGTTTAACTTGGATCCGGACAAACACACATCGCAAGTTAATTAAAAGATTGTAACATGAAATGCTGCTATATCGTAGGTATAACGCAATAATCCCATAAAAAAGCTCAGGACAGCTTTTTACAGGATAGGACAGCTTTGTGTGAAAATCTCTGGAAAAATATATAAAACTCGGAGAAAAAAGGACTTCACAGAAAATAAATTTACAAACAAGCTTAAATTTTGATTACTAGAAAAATGTTTTTATTTTCTTAATGAATTCATGCACACTAGAAATATGTATTAATAATAATTATTATTATATTAAGTACTTGCTGTGGTGGTATGTTAATTGAAATCGGTGCACAAATAAAAAATAAATGTATAACAATTTAAAGAATTCCGTCTAAACAAATGCGATGTCGCGGGCACATCTAATGTTATAATAGTATTATTTCGTATAAGTATGTGGTAAGCATACAGTAAGTAAAACAGCGCTAAGAGATGGTGGTAAGGATTCTGGTCTTGTAGTCTTTATAACAAGGTTATTTATTGGACGGAACCCAAAAAGTTTGAGTCGCTTTAGTCACCTTAACGACATGCTTTCATTTACTTTACTTTGAATACGGGTAACAAAGCGTTTTAATTATTTCCTAATATTTTGTTTGAGTGTCGCCGTATTGGAAGCAGTGAAAGCCTGTCTGTTTCGAACGTTAGTGCCTCGAAGAAGGGACCCAGACTCTATATTCTACGCGTACTTCTCATTTTCAAAGTTAAGTGCAAATTACAAATTAATTATCACATGTTTCGGTGCCTGGTCACGATGATCGTGACGTAACCTGCACCATGCTAGGGATTCTTCCAAAGTGTGTAAAGTCTACCAATCCTCATTTGGCCAGCATGGTGGACTATCACATTGTGCGAGAGACAGGTTGTAATGAATTATGATCATCAGGTGATGCTGGAAGCTCAGACTGCATTTTTCGCGTCCTTACGTAACGAAGTATATGTCGCGCCGTATAAACAATTCGATTTGTTGGTAATCTCATCATAAAATGATGCGAGTTTCTTTTAAGTAAAACGACATTTTTAGTTTTTAATTGCGATGTTAAAATCCAAAGAAGGAAAGAAAAACTTGGAAAACTTGAAAAACTGGCCAGTAATAAATTCATGAGCAAACTAGAGAAGTAGTTACCAGCACTCGTTCCACTGCAGACTTTATTGGTCACCATTTGGTGTAAATTTCGGTATTTTACTAACCCATATAAATAAATTAAAATAATGGTCAAAATAGAATCAATAGTTTTAGAGATACGCGTGCACAAACAAATATACATATAGAAAATTTTGCTTGGATGGCCTAATAATCATCTATATACTGAAATAATTTACTACATGTAAAAATTTAGTTTTTTAATAATACTAGCTGACCAAGCAGACGTTCTGCAATATAATATCATCAAATCAATCAATATTACAAAAATAATACGTGTGTTAAATGCTCATTGCATTGAATATTTTTTGCTATGGGGACATATCTCTATCTATTATAGTTTGCTGATCTCTTCGAGTTCTGGAGTCCGAGATAATTTTCAAGAAATTTTTTTTTTTCTATACCAATAAACCTAAATTATCCTAAGCACACCAAATAAAATATTGTTCCGATCGGTCCAGCCGTTCTCGAGTTTTGCGCAACACATTTTGGCGATTACTTTTTATTTATAAAGATTATGGACTTCACTTTTTATTTCGGTCATTTATTAAATCCAGCATTAGATACCTCCCTAACTAAACACCAGTTTATAAAAACAATAAAGCGGTTTATTATCAAAGTAAAAGTCTTAAAAGCGAAAGAGACCCTCGTTTCTTATCTAATAGCCATAAATTTGAGGCCTTAAGATTATAAAGAATGAAAATATTACGAGCAAAGATTAATGGGTGTTTTTTTAGCAATAATTTCTTTGTGCCCTGTGACATGGGGTTCCGTGCTGCGCTTTGAAGGATTATCGGTTCAATTTAGCCAAGTTTTAATTATTTTTAACGAGAAAAAGATGGATTATAATTTTCCTGTATTAGATAGCTGTCGCATTTTTAGGTTTACGTAACTTTTCTTTTTTTATGATGTAAACAGGCAAACGAGCAAACGGGTTATCTAATCTAATCTAATAAGCGATCAACGCCGCCCATAGACATTAGCAATGGGTACAGTCACTAACGCGTTGCCTGCCAGGAAGGAAATAATATATCTACAGTCGCGGAGAATGCAGATAATGGGAAGCAGTACATGACTTAAGCAATGAGAATAAGAATCCAAGATTACTAGAAAAGAAGCGGGCATTGAGAGTAAGTGATCCGCAAAGTTAAGCTATTGAAAATCGATGCGTGAACGGTACTTTCAAAATTACGTGATCGCTTCCGTGCTTCGAAGGGCACGTTAAATCGATGCCCGGTTGTAATCGTCTGTTAAACATTGACGAAGCTGTCGGGTGGCTTAAAAATGTCCTTAGATATTTAAAAAACTTTCGACATTTGGTTAGGTCTACTCCTCGACCAATCTGCATAGAAGTAACGTGGTGAAGTATGCTGCCTTCTCATTTTTTATTTAATTTATTGACACCATACAATATTTTGTACATAAATTTCTGCCGAACTGTAGGCCAGTTTGTCGGTAGTATCTATTGGTCTCGGGATCTTCGTACTTAGAACTTTGAATTTCTTTTATCTAATTTAAATTAAAAATTTATAATATAATTATATTAATTTCGTTAACCTGTTCATCAAAACACTAACATGTTAAGGTTAGGTTAAGTTAAAGATTTAGTTGTTAGTGTTTAGAATGAAAGAAAGAAAGAAAATACATTTATTTCGCCATGGCACAAGAATCATAATACATAACACAAGTATAGAATAATCAATGATTAACACACATGGTGAAATAGACGAAACGCTCAGCCTCTGCCATGGAACGGCTACGATCCATGGCTGCTGGTTTTCAGCGCAGCCCTATCGTTTCGCGCAGTTTAGGATGCGATGCAAACACAAATATATAGCAAAAATTAAAATAATCTATTTAAAACTTAACCTATAAATTAATGTAAAGAAAATAATAAAGAAAAAGGTATTCCCTCAGAGTTATGACATGGGGTCCTTCAAGAAGCGGGTCCATCACTTCCTTCTTGGCCGGCAACGCGTTGGCAATGCCCCTGGTGTTGCTAATGTCCATGGGCGGCGGTGATCACTTACCATCACGTGACCCGTCTGCTCGTTTGTAAGCTTAAGTTATAAAAAAAAAAAAAAAAAACTTAAATGCCCGCGAATCGAACCCGGACCCCTCACTTCGCAGGCAAGGTATCAACCACATAGAAAAAAGTATAGTCAACTTACTAATTCATGTTATCTCCCAGAGCCTTGTCACCGTTGAATAAGTTAGTAAAATGCAATAAAACCTTCTTCGGTATGAATTTTATTCTATAATCCTTAATATGCATGTATGTTTGCCCATCACGTTCGATTGGCTCGCCGATTAGATCGTGCTTTACTACTAGGTTTACTGAAAATGAAAAAAAATATATTTGTTTAAATTATTTTACAAATTAATTATGTATGTGTATAAGTTTCAAAAAGTTTAAACGCGTTTTTTTAGTATAATGTATAAATTGCAACAAAAATAAAGTCTGTGCTGTTCATCGGTGAGGAGTCCCCTCGTCCGGAGCCAACCCTGAAGTCCAGAACGTAGTATCAGGTTCTTATCATAAAAATACATTGTCGTCAGAACTGACTTTTACTCCGTGTGGTAGGAGATGGTTCTAATTCACCTTTCAAGATTTAAACACGAGTCCACAAACATTTTAAAATATTATGCATCTTATGATGCTCGAGACAGAATTATCGTCAAACAAGATATTGTTATCGAGATGCGCCGGAGTCAGAAAGGTCACAAATAATAGGAGAATCTTTCATATTTTTATTTACAGAGCCCTCTGTGGAATATTTATATAACTTTTCACATAGCTGACTAAGCAGATGTCGTCAATCAAAATTAGAACAGAATGGTACCCGTGGTAAATGCTCATTGTATTGAATAACTTTTGCTATGGGGGTAGTTCGATATCTATTATAGTTTGACTGATCTCCTCCACAAAAAATACTCAATTTTTTTTTATTTCTATACTTTAAAACCAACACGTGACTACCCTGAACACACCAAAAATATTTTTGAAAATGAGTCCAGGGGTTCTCGAGTTTTGTGCTTAGCAACAAATTTAGCGATTCATTTAAGTTTATGTAGATTGAAACTGTTGTAAAAGTGCTCTATTACAAATCTTATATAGTGTATAACAGATGGCGCTAAGACGAAGTTATTACATAGTTACATAAAAATAGTTTAGCTACTTCACAATATATGGCGCTATACGTACATAGAGTAATGTTGGCGATTCCTTTCCCTTGAATTGGCAGCACCAGGATCCTTCCCTTCATCACGTAGTCTGCGATGAACTCCATTTTAGGTGTAAGAGAGTCTGTGCGGAGACGATGGTGTTTCAGATCAGCCCTGGAATACAGAGAATAATAATTAGGTATTTAGTTTTGGAAAATTTTTAGAGATGGCGCTGATTACCCAAATCAACCATCAGAAAATAAATTATATCCACGTAAAATATGACATAAAATTCCGATCCTCTAGTCCTATCTTATGTTTCATGGACGTAAAAATGTTGAGGAGTTTCTTTCCTCATTTCTGTTCTCTAATTAATATGGGACAGTTCGGAAGCGATGGCAGATTCGCCCGAAAGAGTTTCAACAGGTTTCGCGGGCCTCTAGACCAGGGAGAACGAGGGGACTTCTTCAGTGTAGCGCGCGTGTATAAAACAAACCTGGTATTTACTGCTAAATCTCGAAGCAGCCGGTCCTTTTAAAAAGAATTTAAATACGTAACTTATTGACGTTCATGAATATATTAAAAAATCTACATTGAATGGATTATTTGAATTTGTTTTTGTAATAATAGATTTTTTGTATATAAATTATGAGTAGATAAAAGTAACGAGTAAATAAAAGACTCTATTATGATTTAAAAAGAGTAAACATTCTTAAATGTGAATAAAAAAGTGTAACAATACAATATGAATGCGGATTATTCAAGTCCGTACGTGAAGGCAGTCGTGTGAAGAGGAAAGACGTCAACGAGTTCCCATCCCATGCGCTCGTGGCCCGGCTCGCGCCGTTCCTATGCCATCCGGGTTACGACCGTTTTCAATTAATTAATTTATAAGATTTTATGAATTAATGATTGCTGCTACATCTGCTAGCGACTAAAACTTCTAAACGTGCTTCGAAGGGCATGTGAAGTGCCAGTTCTTATCGACAGATGGCAGATGTTATCCTATGTCGGATGGCATGCCACCGTATGGATTCGCTGTACCACGATGGCGTCTATGGTGTTTCGATAAATGATTGTAAAAACTTTGAAAACAAAAATTCTCCTTCGATCCAATCCGCAGTTCGAATCCTGCCCAGTAAGCTATCATTGTTACCAGTTCCCATCCCAGTTGTTCACACAATACTATTTATACAAACTTTGTTTACAAAGCGTATACATCTAATTTGAATGTTCCGCATCGAGTTCTAATAGCAAAAGTGCAGTCGCTCGCATATGCAAATTCTTACAATACAGTTGTAAAGAAATACATGGATCAAAAAAGTTATTTAGCCTTATCATCCGCCGGTTGAGTAATAGTGTTTAAGAGCTAAACGCATTTTTATTTATACGGCAAATTTATAAACCGAGTCATTGTACTGCCTGTAATTAAAAAAGTGTCTGAAACAAATTAGCAGAACAACATATTAGCATAGTAAAAGGACTAAAAGTGTTCGTTCGTTTGTGAAGTTGGAAGAAAAGCGTAGTCAATTACGTCATATCAGGGTTGTCACTTGGTAAAATATTATAACTCATTATGTTTCTGGTGATATTAACGAATTTTACAATTGTTGCAATCCTGTTTCTAATTATAATAGTTCTAATGTTTCTGTCTCTAATATATCTCAATGATTCGGGTATGCTCACCCGTTTGCCTATCAAACTCTTTGGCTGACTGTATAAAAACTTCATTAGGCTGTGGTATTAGGCCGTGGCAGTAAAACGACGTTATTCATCTTTACGCCATGTTAAATCGTATTGCGGAATTAATTAATATTAATCCCGTGTCTAAACCGATAACCCCGGTCGCACACTAATGCACTTGTATTAGAAACGTGCACACTTGCTCACGCGCAGAAAAGGATTAGAGAAAAGATGTTTGAAATAGTTCTTCGGCTCCTCATTCGCTGCGGAGACCGCGCGAGGTGCGCGCGCGTTCGCCCTATCCAAATTAAAAAAAAAACAATAATACGATACCAGTTCATTCACGGTCTGGAAGCTTTTCGGGTGCAACGACCTCGCATGCGGCCATCATTATTTTTTTTCGCGCCAACGTCCTTGCCGAACATGGCGAACAGCTGATGCACGAATTTTTGTATCTGTGCTCGTTAAAAAGTTAAGTGTGACAGATTAAGTAATTTATTAACAAGTGATTTTCTTAATGTGCTGTGTACGAAGTTTTTTTTTAGATTCATTAGCTGTGATGTGTTGTGATTGTGTTAACCGCAACGGCGCCAATAGTAGGTATGTGACGATAACTGTATTTTTATAATAATAAGAACTTACATAAGTTACTATTTGATTGTATTTAACATTGTAAGTGCAAGATGAAAAATTAACTTTTTATCTAGGCAGCTGCTTAGTTGAATCTGTTAATAACGTTTATATTTCTCCGTATAAGATAAAGTCGTAAAAACTGAAATAAAATATTTATAGACTAACCAAAATATTTTTACAATTTACTGATCCGAGTATACATACAAATAGTACCTAATAATACCCTAAAAGTAGAAGACAAATGTAAAAATGGTATTCCTAAAACATATTTTAATACGTTGGGTTCTGTTTTCAAATTCTTCATTGTTTTTTAAATGCTCGGCTTATTCAACGAACGAAACTTATTACATAACTAATAAACACATAAATTAACGTAAAGAAGAGTGAACTGAATGATACATTGTTTGAGTGAACGCTTTAAATTACCCGCCGGTTCAAAATCAATACAACCAAAAAATACATATAGGATCTATAAATTATGGACTTATTAAATAATAGCATATTTTTTAAAGTTCACTGATATTTTTTAAGATCACTTACTAAACACGTACTACACTTATTTACTCCTTGAGTCGTATAAAAGATATTGGAGATCTGATGAATTCTACAACCCGCCGACGGAGAATCTTCGAAGAGAGTTTTCAGTAAAGTGCTCTGTTAAATATTATTCAAAATACGTATGTACAAATATGCATTGCAATATTTAAAAAAAAGTTTAATTTGTTCTTTTAAAAAGTGGACACTTTTTTAAAAAGCGAAAATAATGGAAAAGCGAATTAAAGTATTTACGCATACATTGGAGGGTGTACAGAGATAGTTACGGTAGCATTATTGTATGATTATAAATTGAGTCACCAATTGGTGTGGAGTAATTTGTGTTCAGTCGAATACTAGCAGTGGTTCAGAGATGTCGTGTTAAAATATCAACAAAATGTCGAGTTGTATGTAAATAATGTAAAAACTACATTCCTTAAAAAAGAGATAGATGTCACACATACAAATATCTAAATTTTTTAATTATTTTGACCAGCCGCGTTACAATATGTCAGCAACATTTTGTTATGCCCTGAATAAGAGTCTATAATGATATCTCAAAGCGGATCACAAAACAGAAACCCATGATATTTGACTTACCTTTCATAAATACGTATAATAAAAAAACATTGGAAGAATTATAAATATAACACATAAATATCTTTTAAAAACTCAAACACGGCGATCTGACCCCAAACTAAGCGTTAGCTTGTGCTATGGTGATCGGACAATTGACAAACATACTTAAATATTCTTGAAATAAATCATTACCGAGATATTACACCAACACGCACAGAACAAATATTCCTGTCCATCACACAAAAGTTTGTTCTGGGTGAGAACAGGCCAATATCGCATTTAGGGCCAACGCCATTCAGGTGGGACCTTTGCTTATAAGTGGGCCACTAATCATATTATTACTCCATCATTTGAGGTACCGATTATTATTTTTTACTTATTAATCAATGTAAAGGCGTGTCCTTAACTAGGTGTAAAAACTGATACCTACATAATGTGAAAATACCCTTATATAATCATTGGGTAATATATCTTAGTAACGGCGACACTTCTTTCTTCTTGTCTGTTGAAAAACCAATTTCAACCAATCAAGTAAAGGATATCTGGGTGTGACGTAGGCAGCTGTTTCCTTATTGGTTGGTTATACAGTTCTTGTTTTTAATTGTGAATTTATTGGAGCAAGAAGTTCTTCCTGTGACTGTTTTGTATTTCAATTTGTTTATTAATGTGAGCATATTTTTTTACATAACGTTGTATACAAGATCGCAAGTGGCGATCAAGTCCAAGACTATATTGTATTGGACGAATATTTAGGTATAAATTAATAAAATATTATCTATGATAAATATAATGAACTTTGGAACTAACTTTTGGCAAACGGGAGATCTCCCTTTCGGCGAAGAGGTGCCTGGAGAGCGGCCGAGCACCGACTGTTGATGTTCGGAACTTACATATATGCCGACGATGTAGAAAACTCCGATAGCGTGATTTAGGTTTCTGTGACGTCGCCGTATGACCTACGAGTATGTGTGATGTCGCCACAAACTCTGCTTCGTGCAAGAATTAATATATTTTTGTGAAACCCGTCTGGCTAGCTACCTCTCTCTTGCATGAGTCAGTGGCCAAATGATTCGTCATGTTGCGGCTGGGAGCTTAACAGCCAGTTTTCGTATTTTTTCTCCATCCTTCAGTTATCCTCATCTTCCTTCCCATTCTTCTTCATCGTCTACATCTTCTACATCCGTCCTGAAGCGGTATGCTGGTGTGTCTGGGCCCCAGACAGACTGGGGTCAATCAGTGTCGTTATTGATTCTCGTTGCTCCAGAGATGTACCGCTTCCCTTACTTCGCTGTCTTCCCACGCGGCGTCTATACCATCCTTCCTGGCAGACAACGCGTTAGTGACCCTCCAGTCTGTTGATAGGCCATGGGCGGCGGTGATCACTTACCATCAGATGACGCATCTATTCGCTGGTCTGCTTATAATACAAAAAATATCTATTTTTTATTTATAACAAGGTTCCCTAGGTAGTTATGACCCGTAAATAAATATTTATCTATCTTAAAAATAACTACCTAGATAAGCAATCAAATCTTGGCCATTTTACTTTGCTGGCTAGTTTACTTCTCCTATAACAGTTTATTAGTAAGCACGGAATTTTTAAGATTAACTTTTTCGAAATAGTCTAATTCATATTAGAAAATACTATAAAAACAAGCTGTTATAGTCTAATTGTTTGAACTTTGGTCACTTGAACCGAAGGTCCGGGGTTCAATCCGGCGGCGCGCACCTTAAATTTTCAAAATTATGTGCGTATCAGAAGTTGATTATCACTTGCTACCTTGAAACCTGTACTCCCGAGAGTTCTTCTTAAAGTTCTCAGAGTTATGTGAAGTCTATCAAGCCACACTTGGTCAGCGTGGTGGACTATGGCCTGTACCACATTGTGAGTACCCACATTGTACCCGAGCCCAGTAGTGAGAAGGGTTGCAAGTATGATGATGATATTTCTTCTATGTAACATGCGGTAAATGTAAAAAGCGGTGACTTAACTTGCTTAATCACTTAGGACCTACACAAGACGCAGATCTATAACGCTTAGTATAACATACGTAGTATAAACTTTACTATAATTATTAGATGTTTGGCAAAGGGGAGATCTCCCGTCAGGCGAGGTGTGATGCCTGGGGAGCGGCCGAGCTCCGACTGTTGATGTTCGGAACTTGTATATATGCCGACGATGTAGAAAACTCCGATAGCGTGATTCAGATCTCTGTGACGTCACCGTGTGACGTATGTGTGATGTCGCCACAGATGTATGAAAATATCGCAGCGACACAAATCAATACGACATTTTATCGTGTTGTGTGTCGCACGTCAGAACATTATAATAAATGAAAAACACACATTCTTAATTAATTTAACCTTTCACGAACATCGTTATTTATAAAATGGCTCAGCAACGAGCGAAGTGATAAAATAAAAAGTGATAGCCACCGCACGAGATCTTATATGATTTATAAATAAAACCCGTGGTTTATGAAGATTAATACGTCCAAACTGACCTTAAGAATAGTTCACAAGCTTAAAATATCTCAGAAAACGATGAACCGTGTTTTAAGAACAGTTAACAGGCTTAAAATATCTCAGAAAATTATGTATCGTGTTTAGAGAATAGTTACAGACTAAAAAATCTTTGAAAAATAACTCAGCAAGGATTGATCAACTGAAAAACGCGCAGGATTTCTGCAGGGTGTAACATTTAGGTAACTCAATTCGTAGCACAAAAGACTTAAAACTCATATCTCTGTTCTAGGGTTCCGTGTACGGTGCGTGGCACCTACAACATAAAAGACACCGATGACCCGAAAACAAATATGTATCTGTCATACAATTTTTGGCTCCTGCCGGGAATCGAACTCCGGAGCCCTTTTTTGGCAGGCAAACCAATAAGGTAACAGGGCTTGCCAGATATATTAAATACTAGAATTTATGTGTGGACCGATTTAACAATACACAAGTAAAAACGCATCAAATCGGATCAGCTCTTTCTTCTTTTCTTCTCTTCTGAAATGAATATTAACGAATGAACAAGATATGTACCTTAAATATCTTTGGACAACTCACACACACTCACGGCTTAATGACCTCAAACTAAGCATTAGCTTGTACTATGTTGATCTGACAACTGATAAACATAATTTAGATATGAATAAATAAAATTAAATATAAATTTTCTTAAACATTCTTAAATAGATATTTTTACACCCAAACACACAAAATAAACATTCCTGATCATCACTGAAAAGTTAGTCGTGCCTCCGGCTTGGCAGTCAGGTTCACTAACCACTAGACCAATAGGCCACTGTACAATAATGATAATTGGTAAAAGCCGTAAGTAACTGTCGATATTTCATCGCCGGCAGTGAGACCAGCTCGCCTACATAGTAAATGTTAAAATGCGAGACTAATGATTTGACTCGCTTACAATATAATCGATTTGTGGTGTCAACGGATTTACTCGTAATTTTCTATGGCATTAATAGCTTGCTGATAGGAATATTGAGATTATGAAATTAACGATTGCATTTGTGCAATTATTGACTGGCTCGTTGGTCTAGTGGTTGAACCTGACGACAAGCCGGAGGTCGTGGTTTCGACTCCCATCTAGGACAATTTCTGGGATACATGAATGTTTGTTCTGTGTGTAAAAATGTCTATATAAGTTTGTATTAAAAAAAATGTATGTTTATCAGTTGTCTGATCACTGTAGCACAAGCTTACGCTTAGTTTGGGCTCAGATGGCTGTGAGCTGTCTAAAGATATTTAATTAATTTAATTATACAATCAATAATGTAGGGGACATGAAAATGTTTAGTAATTATGAAAACGATTGAACTGTTTTATTGAGGTCACACAGCCTTTACGTTTTATTAGTTCATTTCGATTTTAAAAAGTTTTTATTATAGTTTAAGATATTTATTAATCTCAAAAAGGATTAAAAATTCACTTACTGAGAAACATCCTATCATTATAACTAAGACGTACACAGAATAGAAATATTAGGATTTGAAATCGTCAATAGTTTTCAATACCGTTACAATATTCTTTTGCATTGAATAAAAGCTAGTTTGTTATATGATTTACCATAAATTAATATATTCAATAAAACAGGCAAATGATAGCAAGTAGATTATATTTTATGTTATATTTAGTAGTTGTTATAAAGCCGATGACAGTTAGGCACTGTCTATCGAGACCTTAGGCTCTATCATAGAATTTTCTTTTCTTTTTTTTT
>DWKC01000443.1:0-12838 GCA_018249195.1 Racta chiria
GTACCTAATATTTGAATTTTATTTTGCAGTATTAACGGCCTTCTCTTCACTTCGGTAATACTAAGGGTTTTAAACAAGAGTATCAGGAGTATTTATGAATCGATTTCAATAAAAGGAACACTCCAGTTAATCCAAGTTTAATACAATACTTCAGTGGAAATCGTTTCAGCCGTTTCTGAGATAAACATGAACAAACGGTTTTTAGATTTTTTTGCGAAAAAATCTAAAAACCGTTGTTTTAAAAAACTAACTGGGTTCTATACTTTACATAAACAGGAATCAGTTACAGATTTATTATATGTACGACAATGTACTTCAATATCTACTAAATAACTAAATGCAACGCGCCGCGCGTCTTTATTCTAACAAATAACTTCTTAAGATCGTATCATCAATATAAGAACGTTTTTAGGGTTGCGTATTAATTTCGGAATGTTTATTAGGCCACATCCGTCCCATACGTGAAAATCGCATTCAAATCGGATCAGTGGTTTCTGAGATTAGCGCGAACAAAGGAACAGACAAGCAGATAAACAGTAAAAAAATCTAAGAATAGTTTTGGGTTGTATTCCTTACTACTACTGCCCCTATAAGTTTCTTCCATATATCTGTCATGTACAGACAGCGATCAATTACAGATTTATTATAAGTATGATATTGACTTTTCGCCTAGAGTTGCATAACTTGATCACTCAGTAATATACAATGCATATAATTACTTACCATTACTTTCAAAGTCCCCTCTATCTCTCCCCCCTCCGCCTCGTCCACCGCGGCCGCCCCTGCCGCGCCCTCCTCCCCGGCCACCGCGCCCTCGCCGCTCCCCATACCCATTGCTGCCCACATCCTTTGTGAACCCTATAATGATTACAATACGATGAAAATATATACAATACGTAAATGTCTTCAAGTCAATAGTGAACAGGCTAAAAGAGCGCTAGCTCCCATTAAACTCCGCGTGGCATCATAAGATACGAGACACAATAACTTTCTATTGTTATCGAGATGCGCGGGAGTCTGAAAGGTTACGTGTAAATCATCTTTTTTATCAAAAAGACAAACAGAGATCATCATGAACATAGTTGAAGGCCAATAAACACGCATTATTAGGAATAACTAAAAAATTACTAAGCAGATGTCTTATCAAATTATAATGGGACCACATGACAAGTACCAGCATTTGAATAAATAGAGTATTATCAAAATCGACACACCTAGTAATAAGTTAAGGGAACAAGAAAAAAAGACAAATTGGGAACCTCCTTTTTTTGAAGTCTGTTAAAAAAAAGACTGCAGTCACTACTATTTTCATGGCTGACCATGCTGCTTAACATTGCTGTTGTTAAGTAAACTAAAAAATTAATAAAAATATATTTTTTTATTTGAATTGCAACAACAGGTATACACAATTACTGTAGTTTATACGGATCGAGGTTGTCAAGAATTTCTCTCTCGCATGATTACCCGTTATAAAAGATGTTTAGTGTCTATAATTATTATAGTTTATTTTTGTATTATCTATGGTAATACTATTTTGCATATGTTTAAGAAAAAATATACCTTCATCTTCCTGGAACGATTGGAAACCTCTGCCCCGTGACAAGCTGTGTCCTTCATCCACTTCAGAGCAATCATTGTAGTTGTAGTTTGTATTAAGGACTGGGGGTGGTGGCACTGCCTGTGAAATATGTTGTATACAATTCCACAGCAGGACAAACAGAAAAAATAAAAAAAACCAAACACACAAGATTATAAGAATAATAAAATTTATGCTTAATAATTATTAAGATATTTTAAAAAATCTAAAAAATATTTTGTTTTAAAAAAAAGATGATTGTTTTTAAACATTATACCTAACATCAAGAAAAGTATGTTTTGAGCAGAGCTGGTATTTAATGTAATTATAACTTACTCTTATTCAAGTTCGGAAAAGATCAATACATTTTGTCCCTCAAGGACCTTTGAGCATGTATAAAGTGGATAACAAAAAATAATAAAGATAAAAAATATTTAATTTGTAATTGTCGGGTACTTACAATGTCAGTAGAGTCATCCCATTCATCATCCATTATCTGCAATATTAATTTATAAATATCATTGGAAAATTTATTTAGAGGGATATTGGACCTCCATGAAGAATTAAATACAAATTTTGCCCCAAGTATCCTGTTAGGGGACGAATTAAAAAAAATCCTTTCTTAATGGCCCCTTAAACTATGTATTGAAGCTGTATCTACAAAGTATCACATGTCTAACTCTAGTGATTTCGCTTGTACATTTTCAGGCAGTACATAACAGTTACAAATTGTTCAATTTAGTAAATAGATACATTGTACTTCTATTGCATTTATATGATTAGCATAATTTGAAACTGTCAAATGTGTTGTAAAGCTTTTCACCTTATGAAAGTTAACAATTCAAGGTTTTGTGAAATAATGTAATAATGCACTTTGAAAGGAACAATAGCGAAGTGACATTTAGGAGGCAAAATATTGATTTTATTTTTGAGATATAGAATCTGTATCTTTAATTTACTACATTAATATTTTTAAAATAGTAATGTTCATACGATGCTCTGTTAATATAACCCATGACAGCTTGAGCAGTCAGAAGAACCATGAAGATAAAGTTGCTAGTTGCTTCTATTGACGGTTGGCGGAGTCCTGTCCGTTTTCAATGGAATTTGTGTGGTATTTGGCTTTAACCCAATAATAGCCTACTAACGCGTACAGGTCTCACAGGAGGAGGCCCAGAGCATACCCTATTGTGGAACTCCTGTGAGAATTTTTGGAGGCATACTAAGTGTTTAATATGAATTTATTTATTCAAGTCATCAACTACACGATTGGTGATAATGTAAACTAGATAGGTTGTAAACTAGGTAGGTAGTGATTGAAGCAGAGCCGTAGTGTTTGCTAACCGATTCATTTATATGAAACTGGGTATAGAATTGTGTGTAAAGCATGCAAACAAGCAGATAAGTCACTGGTATCACCGCTGCTGCTCTCCGGAGTGAAAAAATGAAAATGGAAATGAAAAAAGTAAAAAAGCGGGATAGGCAAAGAGAAGCAATATATTGTTGAAGCTACCGGGTCAAACAGATACCGCTCCCTGACAGGTGAAAGGTGACGATTGGGAAAAAGGATGACGGGAAAATAAGGGATAAGGAGGAGGTTAAATAAGGAGATAATTACACATTAAGCGGAAAAAAGGTTCGTGCTGTCTACCCTTCTAAAAACAAATAACCGAAGACAATGATTTACGTTTAATAAATTCGTAATTTACAACGGGCACCTAAACTTTATTAAATGTTATCATATTGATACATAATAATAAATCTGCAGTTCACTTTGCTTCAATAGAAAAACGATTTATGTAGGTACTTATGCTAAGTAAGACATTTACAAAGACCGGCAAAACAGTTGACATGTGCTTGTACTAGCATTGTAAAACGTGATGAATTTTCTAATAGATAGTATTATTGAAAGTTATAATACTTACAATTATAAAGTGGGGGTTTCTTGTTCTTTCAAGGAATAAATTTAAAATACAATAAAAAGCTTTCAGACAAAGACGTTAGCTGAAGTATGGCGGCGTAAGCGGAAGAAAGAGAAAGAATGAAATCACCATAGACTATCCACTATCGTATTCGCATGTACTTACCGTAGTTAGGTATCATCTATGGCATATACAAAGACCAGTGTTGCCTAGAGTTAAAATGAGAAAAAAAAGCACTAAACTAAAACCCTAAACCATGGACGTAATATAATAAACAGAACTGAGTTCTTAGAAAAAATGATTTTATAAAAACTTACTCTGTGCTCATGTGCAATAAAAATATATTGCAAATTCTAGCCGAGAAAGATGGCACACAAACGTGGCCGTGTGTCATGTCATTTTCTTTCATTTGGTCATGCTTAACAAAAATTGGTTGAATAACAAAATTAGGCAAAATAATCTTTATAATAACACTTCTATTATTAAAAAGCTCGTAGCAGAGAAAAACTTAACACGTCCCGACGACTCTACCGCCTTCGAAGACGATGAAAAAGCCGAATGCTTCGCCAACAGTATTGCAACGCAATGCTCTCTGAGCCTTCAACCATTCCCCCTTGAACATGTTAATGCGGTGGAGGAGGAACTTCCTCCTCCTAACTCCCTCCCTATCACCGCCGATAGAATCACAGTTTTTGTAGACGAGGTCAAGACCATCATCAATGACTTGAAAACTCGCAAACCCCTGGAGCTGATGGCGTCTCCAATCTCGCGCTCAAACATCTTCCAGAGCAGTTTATCTCTCTTTTAGTAACTCTTTTCAATGCCTGCTTAGTTCACTGCTTCTTTCCCACTACGTGGAAAGAGGCAATAGTGATAGGGATTGATAAACCAGGGAAACCCCATAATATACTCCTCATCCATCGCACCATTAGCCTTCTTAATGCACGAGGGAGTTGTCCAATATAGACTGCGAAAACTACTATTACCTACGGACGGATCTAGCAGAATTCTACCCCAGCAATTCGGCTTCCGACCAAAGCATTCCTGCCCTCAGCACTTTCACCGCATTGTGGAATACATACTAAGCGGTTTCTACCGCCGGCGCGAAAACACCTTTGCCATTTTCTTTCTTCATTCGACGTTGCCAAGGCCTTTGATAAGGTCTGGCCCGTCGGTCTCTTGTACAAATTTTACCATGTCGGCCTTCCAGATCGTCTAGTAAAAATAGTGGCTTCCTACTTACAAGACCGAACCTTTCGTTACAGAAACGAAGGTATTCTCTCCTCCTCTCGTCTCGTCAAGGCAGGGGTTCCTCAAGGCTCAGTGCCTGCTTCATTACTCTTTATTTCGTATACGAATGATATTCTCATCCCCATAGACGGAGTTCAACTCTTCATGTTCGCTGATGACACTTTTCTTCACTATATAGGAAGATTTTTGTCTTCAGTTCTTACCAGAATCCAACAATCAGTTAATGTGCTAGGTTCAAGAAATGGCGCATTTATGTCAATCCTGACAAAAGTTCTGTGGTCCGCTTTTCCTATAAGCGCAGATCTAAACCTCAAAACATCACCCATCCGCTTCTCGGGTACCTATGTCCCCTGGAAGACAAACCAATACTTAGGAGTGACTCTTCTTTAAGACCCACATTAAGAAGGTAACTGAGGTAGCCCGTTATTACATGAACCGACTCAGCCCTATGATGGGAAGGAAATGGTAAAATGTCTGTCACGAACAAGCGAACGCGTTATAAATTATATAATAGTTTATATTGAACCGGTAATATGCCGCCCCTGTGTTTGCATATGAGTACTCTAAAATCTTGAACATGATTCAGGTCACTCAAAATATCTTCAGCAATAAAGCAGCTGACACACATTGGTGCGTTAGGAATGCTGACCTACACAGGGACTTAGAGCTCCCTACCATCCAATAGACCATCAAACAATTCTCGGAGAGATTGTTCAGATCCTCCGAAACACATCACAATTCGCTCATCAGGGAGGCAGCAGATTACACTGCCCCAACTATTAACCAATACTTGGTCCGTAGGCCACGTAGCGCTATCGTTATATGTCTATAGCTAAACGTAATAGTGACACAAAAATACTGCGGTCTTCGCTAGATGGCGTGGCGTTAGAACTTATTTTGACAGCTCATCAGAGTTGCCAATCTATTTCACTATTTATTACATTAATCTATAGATTATCTATTGCTACTCTGTCTGAAATAACACAGAAAAAATATTTTGTCGTATCTGTGGGCAGTACAAAATATTCTTTAAATTTTCTGTGGTGATACTGTTGCGGCCGCGGCAGTGGAGTTGTGACCCACAGAGTACATTATATTGTGACCTTCCGTGTATAGGATTATAAATAAACATTTTTAGCTATGTTTGTAATTCACTGAATATCATTTCTATAGAATAAGTGCATAGGTGGGATTTACGATGTACGAAAGTAAAGAAAAACTTTTAAATGGTTCCTATAACGCGTATATGGTAACTTAGTGTATGATAGTTGGTGTGTAAGTTCTAAAATTTGAGGTGCAAGTTTATCAAGCGATGGCCGATATGGAGCCAGTCAAAGTGTCTGTTGTAACAGACCGAGCGCCTAACATAATACCGTGCTCGAGCTCGTACACTGCTGAAGAGTTGTGTATATTCCTGTGCAAAAAGTATAATATCCCTCCGCTAACGCGCACTCTGTTTGCACTAAGAATTAGGGGTACGGACTATTTCCTCAAAGATAATAGCAAAGTCCTCTCCAGTTCTCGTGATTACGAACTGAGAATTCGGTTCAAGGTATGTACAATTTGATACTTAAAGTTTGTATAAAAACAAAAATAATGTAATACGTCTTATCAATACCGTCGAAATCATGTCGTCTATACTGTTGAACACCTACATGTAAACATAAATTGGATGGTATTATTTGTTCAAAAGAACTTAGTTCAAAAGAATTATGACTTTGGCTAATATCCAATTGTGTGCAATACATCTTGGTTGCTCGAGTTCTTGATGTCATATTATTGATACATAGTTAAAGAAAATACAAATAAGTACTCATATTTTACTTAGAACCTTACAATATGAAACCCAAAACAGCACAAGTATGATTAGTGTTATCTTGTCAGATGCATTAACTTGATTTGACTGGCCTGTTGGTCCAGTGGTTAGTGAACCTGCTGCTAAGCTGGAGGTTGTGGGTTTGATTCACACTCAGCACAAACTTTTCTGTGATGAGCAGGAATGTTTGTTCTGTGTGTCTGGGTGTAATTATATCTATTCAAGTAAGCATTTAAAAATATATATGTATGTTGTACTATGTATCACCATAGTACAAGCTAACATTTACTTTGGGATCAGATGGCAGTGTGAGTAGTCCTAAGATACTCAAAAAAATATTTAGTTATACTAACTTACCTTCTCATAGGTTAAACATGTTGTTGCAAATTAAAATTGAGTAACAAGTTGGATATACAACAAATCTTCTCTTACATGTTTCTAACTTTACTCTCTTACATGTTTCTAACTTTCATGCAAGTTTGACTGAATGAATTGTAGCCAATTTAATGTAACTGTGTGGATAATTTTCAGTAACAAATAGTTTCTAGTAATATACATAGAATGCTTTCCAGGTGAATGACCAATATCAACTGTGTGCGCTGTGTATAAATATTTACTAAATATCATGAACCTAGAACTCGCTGTTCTGTGTGTAATTTTTAACTCATCAAAAGTCCAGCTAGGTGTATGTACAGTCAACCTCACAGCATGGATAGTCCTTTTTGTCCTCTTGACATAACTTGTAGACACTAGTGGATGTCAATATTACCCTTTTTCTTATAAATTGCCCTATTAAACGTTTAACACACTAATATCCTAGTTTGTAATAAGTTTTTAATATCGTAATACACAAGATTTGTAAGAATTACTAATAAAAAAGCATTAATCGACTTTAGGGTATTATTTTGAAACAATAATTATTTACAAGTTTTGTCAAGATGAGAAAAACGAACTTTAGAGAATTTAATTCATGGGTTATATTTTGAGTATGGGATGGTCAAGGTCATTGATAAAACACCTGTGTAATGTCTGTTGATAATATTACATATGTCTGTTGATAATATACACCATTCAAGTCACGAGGTATTTCGAATTTCCTGATAATTCTCAATTATTCTTAGCTTAGAGTTATTTGAAAGCTATATATAATATTTTTTTTATTATTTCCTTATCTTTTTTTAACATTATTTATTCATTTGTTAATCATACTTATTTTTATTATTATCAAGGTACCCAGACTTGGCCTACTGATAACATTGGATGAGACAAGCTATGACTACTATTTCCAACAAGCCCGGAATGATGTTAATGAGGATAAAATACCAGAAATTAAGTATTCTGAACATAAGCAGGAGCTTTTGGGTCTCGGTATTGCTGATATGTAAGTGTTATTTTATGCCTAAATATTCAGGAGTTTGTCCATGGAAATATTTGACTACCAAGAGGGAGATCTTAATCCCTCCTTAAATATCTTTTTTTCTCCATTAAATACATTTGATACATGGAATACATTTTGAAGAACCCATTTTTGATGTCTTCTTAAAATATAGTCAAGTATAAAGTTCCATGCTTCAAGGTTTTCATTGACTTGATTTAATTATGATTTTTATTTCTATGATTGATTGATTTTATTTTATGTGATAAATGATCATGTTGAAGGTTAACTCCAAATTTTTAACTAAATTGTTGGTTTTGAATATTAAAGTTTGTGTGATAACAATCAATCAGATATTTCATTATCATCAGATCATACATATATTTAAAGTTGGTTTACTAAGTTGTAGTTAATACTAGGTTATAGATTAGTGTATTTTAATATTACATCCATCCATCAACCTTTCAATGTCCACTGTTTGATGTAGGCCTCCCCCAATTTTCGCCACTCTGACCTGGCTTTCTGGGCCCAGCCTGAGCGTTCTGAACCCAGCGGATACCTACTGTCTTCTGGAGATCGTCAGTCCACCTGATCTGAGGGCGCCCTGTGGTGCTTTTTCCAAGGCGTGGCCTCCATTCGAGGACCTTTCATTCCCTTCGGTCATCGGTCCTCTGAGTTATGTCGGTTACCTTAGTTCGTCTTCGGATCTCGTCATTTCTGATTCGATCACATAGAGAAATACCGAGCATTGCCCTCTCCATAGCCCGCTGCGTGACCTTGACCTTCTTAATTAGGCCAGTCGGCATACCATAGGTGTGAAATGTGTTCGCCATTGATGTTAATGCCAAGTCTTTGCCACTTCATCAGTTTGAACATTGCCTCCAACGCAGCGGTGAACAGTTTCGGGGAGATGACGTCCTCTTGTCTGACACCTCTCTGCAGAAGGATAGGGTTCGTTGCTATGTTGTGGACATGGTGGCTGATGTGTATAAACACTTCAATACCTCCAATATGCCGGTAGTCGATTCAGCACCGCTGAAGAGAATTCAGTACCGTCCAGGCTTCTCATAGTCCACATAAGCAACACATAGCGGCAGATTATAGTAATCGGTCTTCTGGTATAATCTGCCGTATCGTATGTATGTGGTCTATGGTACTGTAAACTTTTCGGAATCCTGCTTGTTCGGAAAGCTAAAAGTCGTCAATTCTGCGCGAAATGCGATTAGTTAATACCCTCGAAAACAGTTTATAAAAGTGGCTCAGAAGTGCAATGGGTCTATAGTTCTTCAAAAGGGGTTTAACGTCCTTTTTAAAGAACAGTGTCATCGAACTTCTGCCCCACGCTTCTGGGGTAGTTCCGCTGGTGAAGACGGTATCAAACAACTTGTGGAGTACTACCAAAAGCCTTTTACGTCCAGCTTTTAATAACTGTGTTGTGATCCCGTCACCGCCCGGTGCTTTGCTATTCTTTAACTGTTTCAAGGCCTCCCTAATTTCGTACAGACTGACGCTATAATATGTAAGTAACAGTTATCGTAACATTACTAACAGTTTTACTCCCTTTTTGTTAAAATTCAAATGCAATCCATCTGTACAATAGTTACGGCAACAACTATATAGTTGTCATATGACATCTCTATAAAAGTGCAGTGAAATAGTAAGATTTTGTACTGCTTTAGAATTACTATATTTAGTTTTGTAGACTTGCAATCGTTATATCTGTCTGCCCTTATTGGTCATATATTTTCTAACATTATTTGCGTATTATGGATCATAAATTGTCATAATATTTAGTACAGCTCGTCGATGTGCCTAAAAATATACTTATAAACTAATGGGTTGATAGTCGTGAGAAAAGTGTTTTTATTTTAATATGAATGAAACACAAATAGCTATTGACGCATTATTCATTTATTTAATAACAGCAGGCTTGTTGTAGACGCTGACGTCTTGGTCGTGTCATGATCACACAAATCCCATTTGGTGATGCTGACTTCCGGCGGTCATACTGCCGTGTCCGTGCGAGTTGAACGCACCGAACGATCCCCCCGACGCGCTGCCTAAGCTGCTTCAGGCTGTAGCCATCTGAAGAATTTGTACAGTGTTTAGCATTTCGTGATCTTGTAGCTATTTGGTGGCTTCCTTTACTAGTCACCTGGCACAAATATTAGTATGCCGCTGAGTAATTGTAGGTGATGATAATTTGTCCAAATATAATATTTGTATTTTATGCCACGCCATTCTGCATGCTTATATGTTAGCTAACGAGCCTAGCGACCACTGCCAACGCAGCTCAATCCGGTTTTGAATAGGTGGATGTCTATAAACGGCCTATTTTAATGCAAATGTCCATGATAAATGAAGTTTCTAACATAATTACTATGACCAAAGGTGTGAGTTGCATTTCGCCCACCATCCACAATGATGCCTCTGAAGAGGTATTTGAAAATAATTGTGTGCTTTTAGAAAAATGAAATTCTCATTCTAGGCATAAACCGAACGAAATTCCTGACGAATATTCTTACATTATTAGTTGTATTTACGGCTGGTCAGTGCCGATAACCAAGACCATTCTCTACATATAAACATAGACTGTATACTACTAACTATCGAAACTCGCTTGTAAGGTTCCTTAGCTAATTGTTCTCAATAGTGCTAGTTTAGTAGTCAGTCCTTTTAATGCATTTTAGGCATATCTTTATAGTTAAATATATTTAAATAACCTAATAAAATTCATGATCTTATCTGTTAAATAGGTCGGTAACTAGTTAAAATGTATGGTTATGGAAATTTTAAAACAAAAATACGATTCTCTGGATGCACTCACCATTCGGCCCTGGGTGTGCTCTAACCCTCTCTCATACTCGCTGCTCGAGCCACCTCCGTTCATCAGAAGTCCTGGCCTAGGAGGCGGGTCCCATCCCGGAGGTCCTCGCTTTGAAGGTCCTCGCCTGGAAAGCCCTCGCCTTTTGCGAACTCGTCTCGTTAGCTGCTTCCTCGAAGTTAGAATGGAGCCCAGGCTCACGGTTTCGAGGACGATGCCCGTCAGGAGCCCTAAGTCCCCGCTTAGCAATCCTGACTCTCTGCCTCCTTCACCTCTTGGTGATATGATACTGGGCACTGTATCCAGAACAGCGCCCGTCAGGTGTCCCACTGAGTTTCCTAGCACCGAGCCGAGAGTGCCTAAGCTTGACTTCAACTCCTTGTCTGAGCCTCCGGCGCCCACTTTGTCAAAGACTAATTCTGTCAGTTGCCCCACTGAGTTACCGACCGCTGAGCCGAGCGTGCCCATTGTTGACTCCGCTGATATGGCTGTAGTGTACGCCAATAGTATCACAAACTGAAAATGGCGAATAATCTAATATAATATTTTGGTAATCGCTTAGAATTGATAAAGGTAATATCTGCAAAAATATAAACGAAAAATTACAATTTCAATTTTGTTAGTTTTGCGTAGTCTCAAGTAGGTCCGTCTAAACATGTTACTGAAAACTGAAATTTAGCAATGGTCTACCTACTTGTTTATCTTGTTGAAAGAGTAGTCGAATAAAAAGTAAAAAAGAAATAAAAATAAATACTATAATTGTTATTTATGGACAGACGGTTATTGCGTGAAGAAAATAATAATTATGTGAAAAAAGTTATTGTATGATATTTACCAGGAGCTTCATGTTCAACAGCCTCCTTACGTCTATAAAGTGATGCGTCAAATGCGAAGGGTTCTTATATAAACTTGTTAATTACCGGTCATCATAATCAATACCGGTACAAAATTGACGACAGAACCATTACTAGAGTCATCCAAGCAACTAAATGACATTAAAGAATCATGTTAACCTAAATATTATGTTATAATAATTTTAAATGCCGTTTGTACAATGTGTCTAATTCACCATACCAAAAATCCTATGAAAATACGTAATCTCTTTAATGGACATTACTGACTAACAGGAAGACGAGCCATTTGATGACATTTGGTCAGCGTCGTCAATGAGGGTCCAGGGTGTAACTGATGTTACACCATCGACGCGACCGGTGTGGTATAAGGCAAGAAAGAAGATAAAACAAAAATCCCCATTCGGAGCACGAGTCGTTTTCCGGATGAGAGATATCAATCTTTGGTGTTGTTAATGTCTACAGACGGCGTTGATCACTTACAATCAGGTGACACGTCTGCTTGTATGCATGCTTAGATATAGAAATAAATATGATAGTCTGTCTCGGATTCTGTGTAGGGCACGATGGAAAAATAATGAGACCAGTAATAATATTAATGGTTTTAATAATCATATTCAATTTTAATATAATCTTTATGCAATTACCTACTACCACTAAGTCGACAGCGCTGAATACTGTTGAAGTCTTACGACACCCCAAATTCAGCTGATAGGGCATTGTGGTCAAATATAAAGAGTATTACTGACCCGATTGACCAAAACGGATGAACATTATAGTAGTATGTACACCATACGACGTGGTTACATGTATAAACAATATGATATATTTGAGGTATCAAATAATTAATAAATGTTTTAATCTGTTTATTCAATTATATTTTGAAGTAAAATAGTATAAATATCAGTTTCCTAATTTAGAATTATAAATATGTGGCTCCGTCGCGTTAACTTTTTTAGGTTGGAACATTTTAGCTTGATACAGCTTCATTTTCTGTAATTATTTTTTGAGATATAGGATACTTTCAAAATACAAGATTTTTGCTGTATGTAAGTAACCCTTTGTGGGAAGCTTTTAATAAAAGATGCCAGTACCGCGTTTCTAAAAGTAATTGATATGAAACATTTCACCAATCATTATCAATTCCTAACCCATTAAACTCCGCGTGGCATCATAAGATGCGAGACACAATAACTTTCTATTGTTATCGAGATGCGCGGGAG